>ML660214.1:1141953-1196243 GCA_007570785.1 Antilocapra americana
GGAAATTGAAACCGTAATCAGAAATCTTCCAAAAAACAAAAGCCCAGGACCAGATGGCTTCACAGCTGAATTCTACCAAAAATTTAGAGAAGAGCTAACACCTATTCTACTCAAACTCTTCCAGAAAATTGCAGACGAAGGTAAACTTCCAAACTCATTCTATGAGGCCTCCATCACCCTAATTCCAAAACCCGGCAAAGATGCCACAAAAAAAGAAAACTACAGGCCAATATCACTGATGAACTTAGACGCAAAAATCCTCAACAAAATTCTAGCAAATAGAATCCAACAACACATCAAAAAGATCATACATCATGATCAAGTAGGCTTTATCCCAGGGATGCAAGGATTCTTCAATATTCGTAAATCGATCAATGTAATACCCACATTAACAAATTGAAAAATAAAAATCACATGATTATCTCAATAGATGCAGAGAAAGCCTTTGACAAAATTCAACATCCATTTATGATAAAAACCCTCCAAAAAGCAGGAATAGAAGGAACATACCTCAACATAATAAAAGCTATATATGACAAACCCACAGCAAACATTATCCTCAATGGTGAAAAACTGGAAGCATTCCCCCTGAAATCAGGGACAAGACAAGGGTGCCCACTCTCACCACTACTATTCAACATAGTTTTGGAAGTTTTGGCCACAGCAATCAGAGCAGATAAAGAAATCAAAGGAATCCAGATTGGAAAAGAAGAAGTAAAACTCTCTCTGTTTGCAGATGACATGATCCTCTATATTGAAAACCCTAAAGACTCTACGAGAAAATTACTAGAGCTAATCAGTGAATATAGCAAAGTTTCAGGATATAAAATCAACACACAGAAATCCCTGGCATTCCTATACACTAACAGTGAGAAATCAGAAAGAGAAATTAAGGAAACAATCCCATTCACCATCGAAACAAAAAGAATAAAATACTTAGGAGTATTTCTACCTAAAGAATCAAAAGACTTGTATATAGAAAACTATAGAACACTGATGAAAGAAATCAAGGAGGACACAAACAGATGGAGAAATGTGCCGTGCTCGTGGATTGGAAGAATCAATATAGTGAAAATGAGTATACTACCTAAAGCAATCTATAGATTCAATGCAATTCCTATCAAGCTACCAGAGGTCTTCTTCAAAGAATTAGAACAAATAATTTCTCAATTTGTATGGAAATACAAAAAACCTCGTATAGCCAAAGCAATCTTGAGAAAGAAGAATGGAACTGGCGGAATCAACCTACCTGACTTTAGGCTATACTACAAATCCACAGTCATTAAGACAGTATGGTACTGGCACAAAGACAGAAATATAGATCAATGGAACAGAATAGAAAGCCCAGAGATAAATCCATGCAACTATGGACACCTTATCTTTGACAAAGGAGGCAAGAATATACAATGGAGAAAAGACAACCTCTTTAACAAGTGGTGCTGGGAAAACTGGACAGCCACTTGTAAAAGAATGAAACTAGATCACTTTCTAACACCATACACAAAGATAAACTCAAAATGGATCAAAGATCTAAGCATAAGACCAGAAACTATAAAACTCCTAGAGGATAACATAGGCAAAACACTCTCTGCTATAATCCAAAGCGGGATACTCCATGACCCACCTCCCAGAATATTGGAAATAAAAACACGAATAAACAAATGGGACCTAATTAAAATTAAAAGCTTTTGCACAACAAAGGAAACTATAAGCAAAGTGAAAAGACAGCCTTCAGAATGGGAGAAAATAATAGCCAATGAAGCAACAGACAAACAATTAATCTCAAAAATTTACAAACAACTCCTGCAGCTCCATTCTAGAAAAATAAACAACCCAATTAAAAAGTGGGCCAAAGAACTTAACAGACATTTCTCCAAGGAAGATATAAAAATGGCTAACAAACACATGAAAAGATGCTCAACATCACTCATTATCAGAGAAATGCAAATCAAAACCACAATGAGGTACCACTTTACACCAGTCAGAATGGCTGCCATCCAAAAGTCTACAAGCAATAAATGCTGGAGAGGATGTGGAGAAAAGGGAACCCTCTTACACTGTTGGTGGGAATGCAAACTAGTACAGCCACTATGGAAAACAGTGTGGAGGTTCCTTAAAAAGCTGCAAATAGACCTGCCATATGACCCGGCAATCCCACTGCTGGGCATATACACCGAGGAAACCAGAATTGAAAGAGCCACGTGCACCCCAATGTTCATCGCTGCATTGTTTACAATAGCTAAGACATGGAAACAACCTAGATGCCCATCAACTGATGAATGGATAAGAAAGCTGTGGTACATATACACAATGGAATATTACTCAGCATTAAAAAAAAATTCATTTGAAGCAATTCTACTCAGATGGACGAAACTGGAGCCCATTATCCAGAGTGAAGTAAGCCAGAAGCAAAAACAACAATACAGTATATTAACGCATATATATGGAATTTAGAAAGACAGTAACGAGAACCCAACATGGGAGACAACAAAAGGAACGCAGATGTATAGAATAGACTCGTGGACTTTGTGGATGAGGGTAAGGGTGGGATGTTATGGGAGAAGGGCATTGAAGCATGTTAATTGTCATGTGTCTAATCAATCGCCAGCCCAGGATTGATGCTCGGGACTGGTGCAGCGAGATTTCCCGGGGGGGAGGGAGGAGGGAGGGGGATTCCGGAGGGGAAGCATATGTAAACCCATGGTGATATCATGACATTGTATGGCAAAAACAATTAAAAAAAAATTAAAAAAAACAAATTGGATCTGAGTGAATATTTTGAAGATCTTTCAAAATAAATTGCTGAAACCACCTCCTTTATTTTTATTAGAAAGACAGAGCTAGAGGCCTGGTGATTTTGCTGCTCATAATCTCTGGATGTGACATTATAATTCATTATTATTTATTCATAGCACAGTAGAGAACTGGGAAGCAAAACCATTATCAACACCTTCCAGAAGACTATAAGAAGGCACAGTGCCCATGAAAGTCAAAGATAATTTTCTCAGGGAACTTGAATAACTCAAGGAATTCTGAAATGAAGTCATAGGAAGGAAACTGCAGTAGATGAAAAGGGCAATTTTTTTTTTCCCCGCCACTTCTCTCATCAAAACGTGGGGCCTAGTTTCCTTCCCCTTTTAACTGGGCTGACATGTGACTTGATTTTATAACATTGTGCCAGTTCCAGGCTAGGCCTTGAAACGCTTGACGGCTTTCTCTTTTGGCGTCTTGGAGCCCTAAGCCACCATATAAACCATTCAGCCATCCCACTAGTCAAGACCATGTGGAAAGAGAGATTCTGTGCCAGCCCTGAGGAGTCACATCCATCCCAGGACAGGCATCAGCAGTGAATGAAGTCACCTCACACATCCCAGCCCCAGGGGAGCCCCTGGTGATGGTGGCTGCACAGGAGTCCCAGTGTGAGATGAGCAGATGAGAACTATAGTCCATTCCAGGCAAGAAAGTATTTGTTATTGTTCAGTTGCTCAGTCATATCTGATGCTTTGCGATTCCATGGACTGCAGCAAGCCAGGCTTCCCTGTCCTTTACTACCTCCTGCAGTTTGCTCAAACTGATGTCCATTAAGTCAGTGATACCACCCAATCATCTCACCCTCTGTTGCCCTTTTCTTCTCCTGCCTCTTAATCTTTCCCAGAATTAGGGTCTTTTCCAGTGAGTCAGCTCTTCTCATCAGGTGGCCAAAGTATTGGAACTTCAGCTTCAGCATCCGTCCTTCCAATGAATCAGTTCAGTTCAGTTCAGTCACTCAGTTTTGTCCGCATGGACCTCATGGACCAAAACATGCTCAGGCCTCTCTGTCCATCACCAACTTCTGGAGTTTACTCAAACTCATGTCCATTGAGTTGGTGATGCCATCCAACCATCTCATCCTCTGTTGTCACCTTTTCCTCCCACCTTCAATCTTTCCCAGCATCAGTGTCTTTTCAAATGAATCAGTTCTTCGCATCAAGTGGCCAAAGTATTGGAGTTTCAGCTTCAGCATCAGTCCCTCCAATGAACACCCAGGACTGATCTCCTTTAGGATGGACTGGTTGGATCTCCCCAGCTACATCTGCATGGAAAGCTCTTACCACCTACCTCAAGTCAGAGATGAAGGTGTCTCCAAAAAAAAAAAAGGAACCTATTTAATGGACTTTCTATTCCACTCAGGTAAAATGTGACCAGTCTTCAAACCCTGTCAGAGATGCAGAATTCCCAAGCAACCTGCTCAGTGTTTAACTTTTAAATATAGACAATCGAAGACTGCAAGACATATGAGCACTGTGCTGGCATGAAATGAGTATCCATGACAAAAGAAGATATGGATACGGATAACAGTGAACTCTGCTTGAAGTGAAGTGAAGTCAAAGTTGCTTCCGACTCTTTGTGACCCCATGGACTGTAGCCTGGCAGGCTCCTCTGTCCATGGAATTCTCCAGACAAGAATACTGGAATGGGTTGTCATTTCCTACTTCAGGGGACTGTCCCAACCCAGGGATCAAACACAGGTCTCCTGCATTGCAGGCTGATTCTTTACCATCTGAACTATCTGGGAAGCCTACAGTCTGCTTGAGAGAGACATAATAGAAAGAAGCCAGTCCAGAGAGGCGTAGGAGAACAAATGATGCCCAGAAAAACGAGGACCCCAATATGTTTATGCTTTGAAGGAAAATGTGGTGGTTTAGTTGCTAAGTCATGTCCGACTCTTGGACCCTATGGACTGTAGTCTGTCAAGTCTGTCAGGCTCCTCTGTCCATGGGATTTCTCAGGCAAGAATACTGGAGTGTGTTGCCATTTCCTTCTTCAGGGGATCTTCCCAACCCAGGGATCAAACCCATGTCTCCTGCATTGCATGCAGACTCTTTACCACTGAGCCACCAGGGATGCCAGAGGGGAAAAGCATCGTTTTAAGAAAGATAGTGCCAAAAAAAAAATATAGAATAAAGAAAGAGAGACAAAGTAAAACTCCACAAAGCCATTTACAGGGGATATTAATGATATACTACTACTGGGGTCAGCAAACAAGTTTACAGAGCCATGATAATGCAAACCTGTACAAATATTACCGAAAGTAGTTGTAAAACTCAGTTGGGAAACTGGAGGAGAGCAGGTGAGGGATACAGGAGTTAAAGCTTCATCTCTTTCTAAAAGAAAGTACATAGACGTCATTTATAGAGCTGTTAAATTGAGATAACAGGGGCAGGACACAAGAGATTTTTATGCATTATAAATATTTCAATTTTTATCATGTGCGTGTATTGCTTTTACAAGTTTTAAAATTATATAAACATACATTCCCAACACTACTTCCAAAAACTTGGAATCAGCAGGTCTGGGGGCACAGGAAGGTGCATCTTTAAAATGCTCCCCAAGTGATTTGGACAAAGTTAATCTTGTGGCCCTTTTAGAAAAGCCAATGAAGAGGTAGCTACCAGTAAAAGCAATAACTTCAATCTGCTCAAATGGAGAAATGCCAGGAGCCAGACAATGTCAGAATGTTGGTCTCCTGGACAGTTTCTTGCTATTTTACTAACAAAATGGGTAATTATTAAAAGATGGTGGGGGAAAAAAACAACAACTGTGATCTCATAATTCAACTCGTCTATAGAAGAACTTCATGGATAGGTCACCATTCCTTCCTCCTGTATCTGTTGAGAATCACAGGCCTTGATGCAAAACTTAGCCTGGGGAAAAACATGAAGCATCATGTAATGAGGGAAGCTTTTTAATGGGAGGATATTAGATAAGTCTCTTTTAGACTCTGCAGTTTCTACATAAGCCTTGCTACATCAATCTTGAGTTGTAAAATAATTTGAAGAATGTTCTCAGGATCTCTGGTGCCTACACATGATTGCTGGGATACATTGAATCCTTAATAATCAGAAGTGGGATGGTTTCTGGGCACTATAGTCATTTCTTCTAAGAAAATGTCTACTGTAAAATTATAGGACCATTAGGGATTGGTTCAGTTAGTTGCTGAAATGCAGCTGGGGGCACAGTATCCTTCTTTTTCCTGTCTCCATTGCTTCCTAGAATCAGTGCTGACTGAGAAAGAAAGAAATCCCTCCCACCCTACCTTTGTTTCTGTAGTTGACATTAGTCAGCTTTAGTAGAATAGATTTTTCTTCGTGTCCAAACAAACTATTAACATTTCTTTGCCTAAACTAGAGACAATCTAGAGCTAGAAAAGTTAATTAAAATATTTTCATGCTTGTTTCAATGTCAAATGAAATTGCTCATTTTTAAAATACTCATGATTTATTGTTTATATCTGTGGTGTCTATTATTTTTGTTGATTCTTGAGGTTCATTTACAGATGAAATCCTTACAAAAAAAGATGTTAATTTTGTCCCTAACATGTACATGTGTTTTAAATTTTATCCAGAAACTGTAAAAGTTATTTGTTTTTGCTTTAATGGTAAACTATTGGGCTTCCTTGGTGGTTTTTGGTGGTAAAGAATCTGCCTGCCAATGCAGGAGATGACTGGGTTGAGAAGATCCCCTAGAGGTGGAAATGGCAACCCACTCGAGTATTTTTGCCTGGAAAATTCCATGAGCAGAGGAGCCTGGCGGGCTACAGTCCATGGGATTGCAAAAAGAGTTTGGACATGACTTAGAGACTAAACAAACAAACAAATATTCACAAAAATTAGTGCAATTAGCATCAACTAAGCTATACTGGAAAAGTGAAATTCAGAAAATTCAAATTTCACCTTTAAATTTCTGAAGTGTACCCATCCATCCATCCATTCACCCAACCAACCAGCCAATAAGTATTTACTAAGTGACTGTTATTTGCCCAGCACTGTTTTAGGTTCTAGGAATATACAAGTAAAGAAAACATCAATCTGATCCCTATCAAATTACTTATGACATTTTTTAAAGACCTAGAATAAATAATCCTAAAATTCACATGGAACCAAAAAAGACCCAGAATTGCCAAAGCAGTCCTGAAGAAAAAGAAGAAGCAGGAGGCATAGTGCTTCCAGATTTTAGACAATACTAAAAAGCTACAGTAATCAAAAACAGTGTGGTACTGGCACCAAAAAACATGGATTAAAGGAATACAACAGAGAGCGCCAAAATAAACCCACATATCTACAGTCAGTTAGTCTTCAACAAAGGAGGCAAGAATATACAATGGAAAAAAGTCTCTTCAGCAAGTGGTGTTAGAAAAGTTGAACGGCCACATGTGAATCAATGATGTTGGAACATAACTTTCTCACCAAGCACAAAAATAAACTCAAAATGGCTTAAAGACTTAAATATAAAACATGATGCCATTAAACTCCTAGAAGAGTACATAGGCAAACATTCTCTGACATAAATTGTACCATTGTTTTCTTAGGTCAGTCTCCCAAGGCAATAGAAATAAAAACAAAATAAACAAATGAGCCTAATCAAACATACAAGCTTTTATATAGCAAAAGGGTGAAATAAAACATGATCAAAACAAAAAGAAATCCTAAGGAATGGCAGAAAGTATCTGCAAACTATATGACAGACACAGGCTTTTTTCCAAAATATATAAGCAACTTATACAGCTCAATAACAGCAACAATGACACAACCAATGAAAAATGGGCAGAAGATCTAAATAGACATTTCTCCAAATAAAAAGCAAAGATGGCCAATAGGCACATGAAAAGATGCTCAGCATCGCTAACTATTAGAGAAATGCAAATCAAAACTATAATGGGGACCACCTCATATGGGTCAGAATGGCCATCATTAAAGTTTACAAATAATAAAGGCTGGAGAGGATGTGGAGAAAAGTGAACTCTCCTACACTGTTGGTAGGAATATAAGTTTGTGCAGCCACTGGAAAATAGTACACAGCTTCCTCAGAAAGCTAAATATAGAATTACCATATGATCCAACAACCCCACTCCTGGGCATATAAGGAAACAAAACTATAATTCAAAAAGATACATGAACCCCTATGTTCATAGCAACACTATTCACAATAGCCAAGATATGGAAACAGTCTAAACATCCATAAGCAGATGAATGGATAAAGAAGATGTGGTACCGTATATCCAAAGGAATACTACTAAGCCATAAAAAGAACAAAATAATGCCATTTGTAGCAACATGTATCCAACTAGAGATTTCATCTAAGTGAAGTAAGTCAGAAAGACCAATACCATATGATATCGCTTACCTGTGGAATCTAAAACATGACACAAATGAACTTATCTATGAAATGGAAACAGAATCAGGGACGTATAGAGCAGACGTAGTGATTGCCCAGGGGGAGGGAAGTGGCTAAAGAAGAGTGAGGTTGGGGTTAGCAGATGTAAGCTTTTATATATAGAATGGATAAATAACAAGGTCCTACTGTGCAGCACACAGAAATATTTTTAATATCCTATGATAAACCATAATGGAAAATATAAAAAATTATGTATAACTGAATCATTTTACAGCATAAATTAATACAACACTGTAAATTTACTACACTTCAATGAAAATATTGATCAAAAAAAGAGAAATGAGTTTGTTAAACATTTCCCTGAAGTTCAGAAGCATTGGGGATCACTCTCCCTCTACTAAGATGGTTATAAACTCCATAGTTTCCTCATATTCTAGTTGAAAATGACAGAATGCTTTTTAACTGAGTCTTTTGATGTTGCTCTATGATTTGGGGGCAACCTGAAGGTGTGAATGTTTAGTAAAATCTCATCAGATGAGCAGCAGTGTTAGACATCCTCTAACTTACTCTTAGAAAAGTATGTACACATGATTTTTACAATAATAGCATTTGAAAAATGTGATGAGTTTTGAAACTTAACTCAAATTTAAGAAAATGTAACATCTATTAAATATCTTCCTCACTAGTGAGTGGCAGTGACAAATATTCTCATGAGGTGACCCTGAAAGGATGTTATTTCCATAGGAACCATTTACTAAAGTCATCTTTGAAATAAAAAATATCAGATGGAGGCCTCAATTTTATGTTGTCTCTGAATATACAAACCACTTTAAAATCCACAGAATTGCAATAAATATATAGAGAATACAAATGGTATAACTTTTCCTCAAATGTAATTCTTTAACTTATCTACTAAGACCCATGGACTTCAGTAAGTAAATATAATAAATTATATCAATGGTGAGTAAAGTGTGAAATGGTAAAATATAGTTACTGCATTTTGTAATTTTCTAAGACATTTGAAAAGACCCTGATGCTGGGAAAGATTGAGGGCAGGAGAAGGGGATGATAGGATGAGATGGTTGGATGGCATCACCGATTCAGTGGACATGAGTTCGGGTGAACTCTGGGAGTTGGTGATAGACAGGGAGGCCTGTGTTCATGGGGTCACAAAGAGTCAGACATGACTGAGAGACTGGACTGAACTGAAGACATTTCAAAAACAATACCCCCAAATTCTTGAATCAATATTTTAAATACACAAGATCAAATCTGATTTCTTCTCTATTTTCCAGAAAGGAAAGTAGTATTCATAAATTACGGGACTAACTCCAGGTCATGGACCAAGCAGGAGAATTTAAAAATTAGACTGCAAAATCAAACTTAGTTCATTATAATTTTTTCTACCTCTGTGCACCTTTCATATTTCCTTGCCCTTAACAATTAGACTCTGCATTTCCATGTTAAATGAATTTTAATCATAATTTGATAGACATCCAAGTATATGCATATGAAAATTAATTCATAAGGACTAGAGAAAAAAATTTATGTATTAAAATACCGTATGGGAATTTATATAGATGAATATCATTAATAATTTTTTTCCTATGAGATAGGCAAGTATATTTAAATAACTAACCTGGATAATTTAGCCTGAGAATACTATAAGATTAACACAGATTTTTAAAACATCAATAGCTTTTTATAAGCTAACAAAGTATGAAATGCTAATCAAATTCCTAAGAAGGGACTCCAGAAATAAATTAGAAAAGTGTCAATCTCGAGGGTCCATTGAATCCAGCAAACAGAGGGGCAGTCAGAAAAAAGACAAAAATGATATTTAGAGTTCAAAACAACTTCAATTTGATGTTATTAAATTCAGGGGAGACATGATTTGTGGTTTCCCTTCAGTGAAGTCACCTTTGACCTTCAAATTAGAAACAGAAAAAGAAGCTTCTCACATTTGTCTCAGAAAAGACATTGCGAAACAGTTTTCTAAAGTGTTAAGGGACTTACCTGTTTCCATTTTCCCATCTTGTGCTGCAGGCCCATCGGGAATCACGCTTTTCACCTGCAGAAACTCGTCAGGCTCGTCTCCGCCAATGATGGTAAATCCAAACCCCATGTTGCTCTTTTTGAGTGTGGTACTGAGAAACGTTCCCTTCAACTGGGAGGCATCCCGGGTAAAGAGTGGCTTTTCTACTGGCCAGTAAAAGTTAAAAAAGAAAAAGTATGGCAATTCAGGCACATTCTTACACAGCGAAAGTCGGCCACTGAACAGCAACCCCAAGTGCAACTGTCAAGTTAGTTACGGTAAATGCAAGCCGGTGTGACTGTGGGGGCAAACCTCTGAACACCTGCACAAACACAGAGCAGGCCCAAGAATCCACGAAAACGTGACAGAGCTTCCGGGTTTAGACAGAGTTTGTCAAGTCAGTGTGTCTGCTCACTAAACTCACTTTCTTATGCTTAAAAAGGGCTGAACAGACAAAGATAAAGCCTAACATCACCCAGACACATGTGGATCCATTTCTCTTGTTCTGAAAGGGTCCAGGTAGGAGGTTTGTGTGAGAGGCTGGGCCTGCCCAAAACCTTGAAGGGAAAGGACTAGAAAACCAGAATGGACTATTTTGCCTAACAAAAAGTAGGGACACGAGAATGTTAGCACCTCTTCAAATGTCTCAATTAATTAACAAGAATGCCTAGATGTGGGACTGAGTTAGCTTTTGCTTATGACACTATGAAGATAACCAGATAAATCTGTTTCTTACTGACCTGATAGCATTTAGTATACTCTAAAATGTGAGCAAGTGGCAGGTCAGTATCTCTAAATATCATCATGAATGTAAAAGTACCACAGTTTGAAGCAATATGTTGACACATTCAAATTATATACCCAAATAATCTGAAAAGAACTTGAACCCACTCATATAGGTTTAACTAGTAATTTGTTTTCCAGCTATGGTCTGTAATAAGTATGAGTGAGTGAAAATCACTCAGTCATGTCTGACTCTTTGAGACCCCATGGACTACACAGTCCATGGAATTCTCCAGGCCACAGTACTAGAGTGGGTAGCCTTTCCCCTCTCCAGGGGATCTTTCCAACCTACATATTTCAAATGCTTTAAAAATAACAATCATGCTATTAATAGTCATGCTTTAAATGCTATACAGTTAAGTATATTTATATATATTTACTTTTAGTTGTTCCATTTTGAGTGATAGGATTTAATATTTATAAGAACCAGACTATACCTGGTGACTAAGTTTAAGTATTCTGTTATTGCTCCATTTTGGGTGATCTATAATGGATAAACTACAAAGTAATGAGGACCATATGTTGGGATTTTACATTGTTTTGTAGTGGCTTAATCCACATGTCTGACTCTTTTGTAACCCCCGTGATTGTAGCCTGCCAGGTTCCTTTGTTCATGGGATTTCCCAGGCAAGAATACTGCACTGGGCTGCCATTTCCTTCTCCCGGTCATCTTCACCACCCAGAGATCGAACCGTCATCTCCTGCATCAGCAGGGGTGTTCTTTACCATTGAGCCACCAGAGAAGCCCTTATATTATTTACATATCACACATATCTTTATGAAAATGAGGGCTTCTTTAAAATATAAATGCCACCTATGTTTCCTTTATGAAAATAAAGTTTACAATTTGGACAGAAGTTCCATGTGAGACTTTTACATTCATCTTGATGGTGCTGCAGTGAAACCGTGTGAATTCATTTGCAGGCATAACTAGGCCTCCCAACTATCCATGCCTCCCTCGTGCTTTCATGTGTAAGAGCTCACTAAGACGTGAGAAGTGTGTGCAGCATCTCATCCCCGCACGTGAACTCAGGTGCAGCAAGCGGCCCAGGACATACCGATGCGCCAGGGCCTCCCGGGGAGGTGGCTCCCGTAGTAAGACAGGTCACTCACGCTGCGGGACCGCTCCCGGGTGGCGAGGGGGCGGGCGGGTTTGGGCCTAGGTACTGTCGATGAGGAGCTGTCTACTGTCACAAAGGAGAACAAGCCTCATTCTAGTGCTTGGTCATTTGAGGGCAAACGTACGAGTGTCTATGAATCGCTGCAGTTTACGGCCTCACTGTCTACCCATTCATCTCCACCTGGCAACCTGCTATAAATTCCTGTGCAGTGCTGCCCCAGTGCTGACTTCACTCCTGATTGCTAAGTACATGCTTTTAGAGCCAGAGCAAACACCCAGCTAAAGCTGAGGGGTCTGGGGAAAGCAAATCAATTATATGAAAGGGTTGGAGCTAAAGGCATATTTGGAAGAGCAGGCAATTTGAGAGACAGTCTTTCCCTTTGAAACACTGAGTGTTGACAGGTACTAACCTCGGAAACCTGGGGCCTGCAGGGGCTTTGTTCCAAGTTCTGTGTGGGGCATGTTATGCTGCTGTAGCTTCCTTTTTGCTTCCAGGACAGGGTTTTCAAACTGTGTTCTTCTATTTATGTGGCTGAAAAATAAAATTTCAAATTAGAATAATAATGGGGCAAAGTCATTTAAGAGAACAAATGGATACCTCTACAGAATGCAGCTGAGTACGAGATACCTTCCTTACACGATTATAGTTGAAGCCCCACCAGGCACAGAGTCAGGCCTCTGCTTGGGCAGCTTGTGTACAACGCATGTTTCCGTGACAAGAGAGTTCTCAATAGCTCTTTCATATGGTATTGTATTTAAATTATGCACGATTCAGCTAAAAGAGCTAGAATATGCACTTACTTTCTCATCTATTGTGTAGATTTGAGATGAGTTTGGTGCACTTAAATATGTGGCCAACAAATGACATTTATACCAAATGGTGTCGAAGAAAAAAGGGTCATCTAAGCTTTGTAATATTCAACAAGATAAGTATAAGGGCAATCCACTGATTAAAGGGCTGGAATATGGGGAGAAAGATCCCTAAAAATATATATGTGTGGAATTTATGTTAACCACATTAAGTTGTAGAATACCTCTAGGATGACTGATGCTGAGGGATCAATCAAAAGGAGAATATTTACAGTCTTCCTAGTGAGACAATAAACTTCCAGATATCAGATACAGAGTATCTTTAAGCTAGGACGGATCAGCTAAACTAAGGGCTTAGACTTTAAGAATTTCTTACAGTAGCCTTGGAATATGATCCATTTTTGTATAAAATTTAAAGTTCTTTATCCATAGAAAGGGTGGGAACCACAATCCTGCCTAATAATATCCATGGAACTATTTTTTCTGCATATGCCTCACCAGAGGATTGGCATGTACACTGATTTTGGTTCTTTGTACAAAAAAACTAGGGTTATGATATGAGAGTATGAAGAGGAAAGGGCTTAGAAGAGGAATAAACAATTAGTACTTAAGGGACTTCCCTGGTAGCTCAGATGGTAAAGAGCCTGCCTGCAATGTGAGAGACCTGGGTTCGATCCCTGAGTCAGGAAGATCCCCTGGAGAAGGAAACGGGAAATGGCAACCCACTCTAGTACTCTTGTCTGGAAAATCCCATGGACAGAGGATCCTGGCAAGCTACAGTCCAAGAGGTCATAAAGAGTCAGACATGACTGAACGCCTTTCACTTTCTGTGCCAGGTACCATGTATAAATTTTCTCAGTTAAGTCTCATGACAATAGTCTAGAATTCTAATTATCTCCATTTTAAAGGCAATGAGACTGACACACAAGAGACTGAATGACTTGCTCTAAATCACATTCCTAGAAGTGAACAGGGTGTTACTTATAACATGTCTCTAAAAATGCATCTTTTAGGTACATATCTTCTCTTTCTCAGTGTATGATTTCACACTGAAAAGTGCACACATGATGTGCACACACAGTCCTCTCTCATCATAAGTCTATAAATATTCATAAGAAACAAACGGAGGTAAGAGAAACCAAATCTTAACAACCAATTTTCTGTTAATATGAATAAGATAATTCCTGTTGTGAAGAAGAACTAAAGAGCCTCTTGATGAAAGTGAGTGGAGAGTTAAAAAGTTGGCCTAAATCTCAACATTCAGAAAACTAAGATCATGGCATCTGGTCCCATCACTTCATGGCAAATAGATGGGGGGGCGGACAGTGGAAACAGTGGCAGACTTTATTTTTGGGGGCTCCCAAATCACTGAAGATGGGGACTACAACCATGAAATTAAAAGACACTTACTCCTTGGAATGAAAGTTATGACCAACCTAGACAGCATATTAAAAAGCAGAGACAGCACTTTGCCAACAAAGGTCCATCTAGTCAAGGCTATGGTTTTTCCAGTATGGTCATGTATGGATGTGAGAGTTGGACTATAAAGAAAGCTGAGCACTGAAGAATTGAAGCTTTTGAGCTGTGGTGTTGGAGAAGACTCTTGAGAGTCCCTTGGACTGCAAGGAGATCCAACCAGTCCATCCTTAAGGAGATAAGTCCTGGGTGTTCATTGGAAGGACTGATGTTGAAGCTGAAACTCCAATACTTTGGCCACCTGATGTGAAGAGCTGACTCACTGGAAAAGACCCTGATTCTGGCAAAGATTAAAGGCAGGAGAGAAGCGGATGACAGAGAATGAGATGATTCAGTGGCATCACCAACTCAATGGACATGAGTTTGAGTAAACTCCAGGAGTTGCTGATGGACAGGGAGGCTGGCGTGCTGCATTCCATGGGCTCACAAAGAGTAGGACACTACTGAGCGACCGAACTGAACTGAATTCCTGTTGAGGCAGAAAAGCGATTGCCAGAAGCCTGCTGAGACGACTGAAGTATCTAAGTACTTTCTCACAAGAGCAGGGACAGGGGAGCTGCTGCCACACAGGCTCTGGGGTCAGTGAGTCTGGATTCAAAATCCAGCTCCGCTGCTTGATTAACTGTGTGACCCTGCACAAATTATTAAGCCTGAAACTTTAGTGTCTTCCATCTCTCAGATGGGCGTAATACTGCCTCTCCCCAGGAGTGATTGGAAGCAAAAGGTGCATGGTGATGCAGCCAAAGTAGTAAGGGCAGAGTTGGAAATAATATTTCTGATGCAATAGGAAGATTTCAACTCGAATCAGCGGACTTCCCTCATACCTCCTGCAATGTAGGATACCCTAGTTCGATTCCTGGGTCGAGAAGACTTGCTGGAGAAGGGAACAGCTACACACTCCAGTATTCTTGGATTTCCCTTGTGGCTCAGGTGGTAAAGAATCTGCCTACAATGCAGGAGACCTGGGTTCGATCCCTAGGTTGGAAAGATCCCCTGGAAAAGGGAAAGGCTACCCACTCAAGCATTCTGGCCTGGAGACTTGCATGGACCATATAGTCCATAGGGTCACAAAGAGTCAGACACAACTGAGTAACTTTTACTTTCACTGGAATCAGCAATACCCTATCAAGCCTCTCTTTTCTTCCTATGAGACTTAGAGTATCAGTGGTAAAGCAGTTGAAGCAAGATAGCCTGGGTTTGAGGTGGCATCTGAGGCAAATTTACAAAGTTCTGTGATCATCGATATCCTCATCTGCAAAATGGGGACATTGATATCTACTTCTTGGAGTTGCTGTGAATATATGAGAAGTAATATTTGCAAAGTACAGATATACAGGGAGAACCCCGCAATTATAAAGTACAGTTGTTTATTCTTCAAAGTACAGCTATTCTCTATTACTATTATTATATTTGTAAGTGCAAATGCTGTTATTATCATTATTTCTATAATGCTTTCCCCATCTGTCTCATAACTCTTTCTCCACCGTCACCCAGCAACATTCCAAACCTGTTTTATGCTCCTCCCCTTGGTTCTCACATAAAACCTTCAACAGACTTCTGTCATCAGTTTATTTATTTTCTTATACATTGACTCATTGTTGAGAGAATTTGAGGCCCTTTGTAAAGAACAACATGGAAAAGTAAACAAAATCCATGGTGAAGTTAGTTGAGTCTAGGTGGAAGATCAAGAGGCAAAATTAATAATATAGGATCCTATTTATTTTCTAGAGTTATGCTGCAAATTAGTATTGAGCTTTCAAGCTGCTAATCTAGCAGGAAAAAGAAACAAATTATATTCTTTGGAATACTTAAGATAAACTCAAGACGGTTGTTCTGAAGGACATAGTATTCCTGTTATTCAGGCTCATGAGATCATTCTTTCTGGGTCTTGGATAAAGATATTTTTGTGATGTAGTGTACAACATCTTAAATGATAACGTCACAATAATTAATCTAACAACCTGATCATACTGTGTTTTAATGATTGATTCTCATATTTATTTCCTTCTCTATATTGTACATACCTGTGTAAGGCTCCACAGGTTATTCAACTTTGTATACTAAGCAATGGGCACAGTGAGAGACAACATATATATATTTTGTTGTTAAGTGTTGAGTATCTGTTTTAAAGCTTTTGTCGGCAAATATATGTTATTAATTTTGAGAAACTAGAAACAGTTCTGAGGGGTCCTTAAGTTACCATCTTTCTTCATTTCCCAACTATTCTGTTTCTGTTTCTCTAGGTCATTATTCATCATGTACATAACTTTTCCTTAGAAAATATATTACAAGAACTTTCTGGGGTAGTTTTACTACACAATTGGATTCCTCCGACTTGCCACATGCATGTAATTACTTCCTTAGAAAAGTCAACGTGCAGCCACTTGCTTTATGGAAACTATGTTGAAAAGATTCCATTCACCATTAAACTGAAGTTCTACATTTCACAGAGAATGAAAAATACCAATGAACTCATCTAGGATGACTTGTACCTGACAAATAGTGGAAGCTGGGGATGGCTTTAGTGTCCTGAGCTAATTGCTACAGAACATTTACATTGTCACAAATAGAGTCATTCATTTAAAATTTAAAATGCTCCCAAGCTTTAAAAGACCTATCACAAAGAAATGTGATTGTCGCTGAGTAAGGAAGCCTTGTCTTCCTTGTGCTTCCAGTATGAATAGCTTCTAGCCCTTTTAGTAAGGATTTGGGGGCCTTACATGATGTGTAAAAGGATGTGAATGACATATGCCATCCTCCTCTTCATTTTCTTTAAGACTCTGTGAGGGAATTATTAGCCAGCTCATCCAGCTCTGTACAGGACAGGAACCTAGGAAATTATCAAAAATTCTTATTCTTATATCTAGTCTATTATTTCATTTTAGTAATAGAATTTTTCGGTGTTAAAAACTAAGGGGGTAAGAGACGTATTCTGAGGAGGGTAGATACCAACAGCCCCATTTCAGAAATCAAAGACTACTGATATGAGATCCTTCCACATGGGAATGGCAAAAGGATGTTCAAGGATACCCTTCCATCACTTGTTCTCTTTGTCAGGTCACTGGTCTCTTAGTCACTCATTTGCAGCTTACCTCTCCCACCCTCTTTCACTATGGAATGGAAACATAAGATAAGTTTGCATATGGCAGTACTTTTTAGTTCTGGATAAGCCTGAATAACTTAAAAAAAAAAAAAAAACAGAGGATTCAGGCACACCCAAACTCAACTGAGTCACAATCTCAAAATGGGGTATATAGCTTGATATTAAAGAAAAAAAAAAAGCTTTCCAAATCACTCTTTTGTGCAGCTAGGGTTGCAATGCCCAAAGATGGAAGCTGCGAATGTGTACAAAGGTGTCCTTTACTCAACTAGAAGTTTCTTTTCTGTACTCGGCCTTGGGGAGTATTAACAAATGTTCTTTTGCTCAAGAAGAGAGGACACATGCAAATGAAAGTTTAAGACATGCACAGAGGGAAGGAAATATTTCTGGTGGATTGGATGACATGCTGCCAAAGGTAGTCCCAGGTCAGAGTCCTGTTTGACTGCCACTTCCTTCACTGTGGGGAGGAAATGGAAGAAACAAGGGGAATGTCTCATGTCCCGAGCCCATCAGTACACACAGGACAGGTCTGCTGGGCGATGAAGGCCGTGGTCTGACCCTCACTAACAGTGCTCCATCCACAGTCCAACCTGTTCACTCCCCATCTTGCTTTTCTTGGGTTAGTGGAGAGGGACATTTTTAGCACATAATCACCAATAATACCTTTTGCACCCACTGGCCACTCTCGCATCGTCTTGACTTTGGTTGACAGTTTAGAAATAGATCATTGGGTCAATGTGAGAGAGGAAGAAAGTACCTTTCAAATGGAGATTGTACCACAAGTAAAATATTTCCAAGGTGATCAAGGTGGCTACACTAATTACTCCAAAGCATGAGGTAGCCTGTGCTCAAGAAATGTTTGTCGCATAAATATCTGGATGGAGGCAGGCAGGCATGAAAGGTCATAGATCTTGCTGTTTTCCAGTTTAACTCTCCCATAAAATATATGTTGTGACAGAACTTCAGGTGAAGCTTAGGGCCAGTTTATGAACTATAACCAATCTGCATCTGGGTAATGACCCATGGAATCCTGCAAAACAGAATCTTTCAAGACTTTCTTATGATAGTGAAAAAGTCATCCACTTTGCTTAGGAAAGATGTGGACCTGCTCTCTTGTATTACAGCAGAGATGTGCTCATGTGCAAAGGCAGTCTGCAAGGGACAAAATGTAGGAGCACCAGGAGGCAGCCACTCAGCACTGGGTGTGGGAAGGTTAGCTCGGTGTTTGGGGTTGCTGTTCAGTATGTCATTCCATCTATGCAAACCTACTCCTTCTGGGGCTTCCCAAAATCTATTTTATTTGGAGCATATTTTTTTAAGAGAATAATTCCTGAGTGGAGTCACAGTACGAACTTTCTGGTTGCTTGGGATTCCATAATTTTTCTGACCCTAATTCTGACTCCACACTCCAGGATGGTTAGCAAAGTACATGTTGCCTCCTCATATCTGAAGCCCTAAACTGCAGCTACATGGGCAGCCAAACACATACTCTGTCCCCACTCCAGTGTTCTTGCCTGGAGAATCCCAGGGACGGGGGAGCCTGGTGGGCTGCCGTCTATGGGGTCACAAAGTCAGACACGACTGATGCGACTTAGCAGCAGCAGCAACACTGCAGGGATCTTGTGGGGCCAACCCTCTTGACAGAAGGTGGGACACTGTATTAAGAACTTGGTCTCTGCAGTCATGTTGCTGGCATTTACGTCCAAGCCTCCTCCCCCAACCCCATCCTAGAATGTGATCTTGGGGACATTATTTACTCTCCCCATGCTTCAGAACTTTTCATCTGTAAAGATGGGATGAAAGTAATATCACCTTATAAAGTTGTTGTGCATATTAAATAAGTGGAGTATATCACTTAAGACCGGTACCTGGATATAAGTACTCAATAAATGCTATCGTGCTTCTTCGAACATTTGTTTCTCAAATAGTCTTTGCTGGGCACTGTGGTGTGGGGCGGGTGTAGGGATGGGAAAAGATCAATCAGACACATAGTCTAGGGGGGGAGATAAAATAGAAACAAAAAGAGCTATAAAATAGGCTTTCCATAATATGATGTGTGCCTTACAGTGTTTTGAAAACATAAATTTTAAAAGCACTAGTTCAAAGACTAATGTTTTAAATATACTTTATTTTTTAAAATGAGCTTTGGATAAATGGAATAATTAAATATATTTCACTTGGAGCATTAAAAAAAAACAACAAGAACAGACTAATAGAATCCTGCCTCTTGAAATATTTCTTCTCAGTTCTAACACTTAAGAGATCATTTTCTTTCTATGAATGCTCATTCATTATTCCCTACTGTACCTGAGGAAAATGTAGATTTGTTTTATGAATGTGGGTGGGAAGAATGAGTCACTCACATGTTCTCTTGCTCTTTCTGGACATGAGGGTGTCTGATCTGGGGTCATAGCGTCCAGGTGGGAGGTGGACTCATGGCCAACTGAGAAGAGTATTCTTACATTGGTGCTGAAACTCTCACAGCTAAGGAGTATGCCCTGCATCCCCGTCCAGGCAGAGCTTCCCAAATGTGGGCATATTTTCAGATAAATGAGCTCTCTTCTCTTCCCCAGCAGTAGCTAACTGTCAGTTAAGACACTGACATGTAATGTGTACTGTGTATTTTATGTGTATCTTATATAGAAGTGGGATTCATCACCTAGTCATTACTATTCACCAATTACATGGCAAACTTGATATTTTACTCTCAGCAGAAATGGCACTGTGCCCTATCATTCATGTCATGAAGCCCCAGGACCTACTAGTTATGTAGACTCATTTTTCAAAACTTCAGAGCCAATAGGCATTTATTTAAAAAGGTTTTCTATCCATTTCTTCTCATTTTCATAAAACATCTGTCTTAAATTTTATTGCTGGGTGCAGGAGGAGGTTATTGTTATCATAGGTATTGCTAACCTTTTGCTTCTAGATTGAGCAAAAGTAGTGAGTTATAAACTTAGAGGTATGATAGAGTTTATCTAGAAGAAAACTAAATGACAACACTATTTCAACACCTTTCTGTATTGAGACAAAACTAGATAAATTGCTCCTCCACTGGTATCTGCCAACTCTGACTCACTGACTTCAGTCTTTCAAGTCTCATACATGCATTCATCAGTGTATTAGTGTGCAATATACTGGGAACACAGAAATAAATGCAATACAACCCTTTCACCAAGGAGGTCTGTATTCCAATGGGGAAGACATACGAGGTTTGTCTGCCCAGATATGTCTAGGACTGAAGGCTTTCCCAGGGTGTGGGACTTTTTTTTGCTAATACCGGGACATTCCTAGGAAAATTAGGATGAGCTGGTCACTCTATCAGCAGCCAGAAAATCTGTATGCACAAAGTGAGGACTCAAAAGAAAAGACAACTGAGTCTGATGGTTCAGGGAAATTTCACAAGGGAAGTGATTCTTGAGCAGATTCTAGAAGGAGAGATGTATTTTGCCAAATGGAGAAAAAGGCATTTTAGGAAGAGAATAGTGGATTAAAACGTGTTCAGTAACAAATTCTATCCTGCTTAGTGAGAGTACAGGGATGGTGCCTACACCTACTACATTTCCATGTGGGTGGTGGTGTGGGAGCATGGGTGTTGGGGAGAGGATGAGTTATGGGACAAGAAAAATACTTCCAAATCATGGGACGAGGTTCTATTTTGTTTCAAAGTCTCCATACTTCCACTATGGCTTTAGTCTAAAGGATGATCACAGCTTTGAAAACTCTCCATTCTGGAAGATGTGCCTGTTTCCTGAACATGGGCAGATTAGAGAATGACTTTCACCATATTAACCACATGGGAAGAATGGTGATACTCCCTCAAATTCTCAACCATTTCAGCATCATTTACTGTACCTCCAATGTACTGGTCATTCTGCTTACCTGGGGTTATGAGGACAAGCAAGATGCTCTGTGACTGTGAAGAATCCATTACCCAGGGAACTAGCCATTACAATGCCCTGGGAGGGGTAAGGCTAGTCTGACTTGTAATATACTGGACTGAATTGGATTGCTATTTATTAATGACTTATGCATGAGCTACTGAAATGTGAAATCACGATACAACCCAAGTCTGGTGGTTGGTGGTTTAGTTGCTAAGTCATGTCCAACTCTTGAGATCCCATGGACTGTAGCCTGTCAGGCTCCTCTGTCCATGGGATTCTCCAGGCAAAAATACTGCAGTAGGTTACCATTTCCTTCTCTAGGGGATCTTCCCAACCCAGGAATCGAACTCGGGTCTCTTGCATGGCAGGCAGATGATTTACCAACTGAGCTATGAGGGAGGCTCCAACCAAAGTCTACTGAACTCCAAAAATATAATTAAGAATTATAAACCTGTGCATACATGTCAATCACACATAATGCTAGAAACACACAGTCATGGGTACAAGCATACTTCAAGTGTGACATCAAGGAGAGTCAGAGAAGTGAGGAATCATGAAGGCAACACCACTAATACCTAGGATTATCCAAAAGGAGGGGTCAGTGAGGGGAGACAGACACGACTGGGGACAAGACTATGTAGATCTTGAAAGTCAATGTGACAGGAAGATAATTCCCACTTTATAGAATAGCAAACCTCTCTAGGTTTCCAAGTCTAATACTCAGAGTGAGATAAAGATTAAAAAAAAGATTATTGTTAACTACTGAGTCTTTATTATTGTTTATATCAGAGAATAATTAAATTCACAGCTACCCTTATCCCCAAAGTCCACGAGTCTATTCTATACATTGGGGATGAGGGTAAGGGTGGGATGATATGGGAGAAGGACATTGAAACAAGTTAATTATCATATGTCTAATCAATCGCCAGCCCAGGACTGATGCTCGGGGGCTGGTGCTGCGAGATTTCCCGGGGGGGAGGGAGGAGGGAGGGGAGTTCTGGAGGGGAAGCATATGTAAACCCATGGTGATATCATGACATTGTATGGCAAAAACAATAAAAAAAAAATAAATAAAAAAAATAAAAATAAATTCACAGCTATTCCTTTTATAAGCTAGACAGTAATGCAGGAAGAATTAGGAAACAACAAAATTAAAAGTACTCTCGATGCATCTTAGGGAGGAAAGACTCTTTTGCCAGATACCTAGAATCTGCACAGAACCTTTCAATACCTTGCATTAATAAGTAGCCATGTGGCCTGACTGGGCAGGAAACTCCTTCTGAGAAGATAAGGACCCTGGGAAGATAAGAAAGGCATGGAAAAGAAGTAATGGGAAGAGACCATAAAGGTTCAGCAGAACCAAGAGCAAACACAGGTGGCAGTAAGTTGCTTCACTGTTGGTTTTAATAGCTTGTTTTTTGGGAAAACTAGTGTTGGAGAGTTTTATATAATTAACACACTATGTCTAAAATTATGGCATTACAGGAAGATCAGAATTCTGGGATGACAGTTTCATATATATGTAACAGGGGATGTATTTTTACGTAACATGTTTCTTCCTTTCCACAACATGCATACAAGGTTGGTGAATGTAGGCTCCCACATCAGCTGAGCTTGTACTTTCCATTCTAAAGCTCCAAATAAAGATGGAATGCATGATGCTGGATATTTCAGAAGTACATTCCATTTTGCACACTTTACAGTTACTTAATAGCTGTTCAGATTTAAATTCTATTTAACAGATACCACAATTTGTAGAAAGAAATAGTTGTCTGACAAATGAATGCCAGACTTGTAAATAAAAGAGAGCATAATGGGAGAGTGGTAGGGAGCAGAGAGAGATGAGAACTAATATTCATTGAGTAAATACTATATGCCAAACCTTCAGGTAAACATGTTTTGTGCTTTTAATTGAGCTGCTCCTCAGAGAGGGTAAACAATTTTTAGAAGTTCTCTCAGAAAGAAATAGATTCATGACTCACACCCAGCTCTGTGTAGTGCCAAATCCAACAACACTGATCTAGGTGCTTCTGACACAAATACACATTAACTTTTCCATGATACTTCTGTATATTTAGGCGTGGACCGTTTTTAGTAATCTGTGACTACTTCAGGGTGGTTCTCATTATCAGTGTTGTTTGTCAAACTGGGTCTCACAGAATTTTAAATTACAAGCTGGTTTTCGGAAAATAAAAATGTGAAAATATAGCACATTACTTTGATTATTATTTTTTTTTTGCCTTTTATTTTTTATTTTTTTTTTAATTATTGTTTTAGCCATACATTGTTATGATATCACCATGGGTTTACATATGCTTCCCCTCCGGATCCTCCCTCCCTCCCCCCCGGGAAATCTCGCTGCACCAGTCCTGAGCATCAATCCTGGGCTGGCGATTGATTAGACACATGACAATTAACATGCTTCAATGCCCTTCTCCCATCTCATCCCACCCTTACCCTCATCCACAAAGTCCACAAGTCTATTCTATACATCTGTGTTCCTTTTGTTGTCTCCCATGTTGGGTTCTCGTTACTGTCTTTCTAAATTCCATATATATGCGTTAATATACTGTATTGTTGTTTTTGCTTCTGGCTTACTTCACTCTGGATAATGGGCTCCAGTTTCGTCCATCTGAGTAGAATTGCTTCAAATGAATTTTTTTTAATGCTGCATAATATTCCATTGTGTATATGTACCACAGCTTTCTTATCCATTCATCAGTTGATGGGCATCTAGGTTGTTTCCATGTCTTAGCTATTGTAAACAATGCAGCGATGAACATTGGGGTGCACGTGGCTCTTTCAATTCTGGTTTCCTCGGTGTATATGCCCAGCAGTGGGATTGCCGGGTCATATGGCAGGTCTATTTGCAGCTTTTTAAGGAACCTCCACACTGTTTTCCATGCAGGTGGATTCTTTACTCGCTGAGCCACCAAGGGAAGCCCAAGAACACTGGAGTGGGTAGCCTATCCCTTCTCCAGGGGATCTTCCCTAAGATCAAACCCAGGTCTCCTGTATTACCAGCTGAGCCACAAGGGAAGCCCAAGAATACTGGAGTAGGTAGCCCATCCCTTCTTCAGGGGATCTTCCTGACTCAGGAATTGAATCTGGGTCTCCTGCATTGCAGGCAGGCAGATTCTTTATCAACTGAGCTATCAGGCAAGCCCCTTAACAATGCCACCTTGTACTTTAAAAAAGGAAGACAATATTCCCTTCTAATGTCTTCAGCTCTGACTGGGGTTCCCTGGTGCCTCAGACAATAAAGCGTCTAGAGACCTGGGTTTGATCCCCGGATCGGGAAGATCCCCTGGAAAAGGAAATGGCAACCCACTCCAGTACTCGTGTCTAGAAAATTCCATGGATGGAGGAGCATGGTGGGCTACAGTCCATGGGGTTGCAAAGAGTCAGACACGACTGAGCAACTTGACTTTCACTTTTTCACTTTTCTGACAGTAGTGAGAAAAATATAGTTCTCACCTGACTTTTTGTCTATAAGCTCTTCTTTATATCACTGACTTTTACTTAATGATAATCAGTTTCATAACTGTAGATATAAAATACACTAGATATCAAATACAATGTATTCATGACAATATATTGTCAGAGCTTTGTAAGGAGATTCTATTATAATAATGCACTCTTTTTGGAAATCTTTCATTAACATTCACATGATGGGATTGTTAAAATCATTAAAATAAAATAAAAGAATGGTAATATATGTTATTGTTTAGCCAAATAACAAGCAGAGATGGAAACAAAATGCTTTTAAATTTTAAGTAGTCTTTGATCAGCAGGCATAATGAGAAAACAACGAGGCTTAACATGAGAGAATAGCCAAATTCATCCTTGTTAACACAAGGTGCAGTGGATATTCCTTGAACTAGAAGCACTCTTAGCAATCACCTAATCCAAACCACTCATTTAACAGATAGAAGCCAGAGAGGTTAAGTGTAATTTTCTACTAGCCTATAAATTCAAAACCATGGATGCAAAAAAGGACAAATTATTACTAACATTATGGTCTGTGACACAAAAACAATTTTGAAAAACGTTACCTGAATAGTAAAAGAGATGAAACTATAGTTTTCATGTGGGGGCAGGTGACCATTCTTTGTTATATTCATAGTACTGTACACAAATGACATTAATCTACTGCTTCTTCTGTTTCACTAAATTTCTTCATCTGTCTGACAGCCTCTCTCTGAGCTGAATGTGATTCTACTTTTGTATCCATTAAAGATCTAAAACACCTAAATGCCAGCCAACCGGTTCAATTCCAGAGAGAATTCTTTTCCAACATGAAAGGAAAAAACAGCAATGTTGTTTCAGTATGCTAGCCTCCAATGTGACATGATGGTGAGGGATTTTTAGGATAATTCTGACCCTATCCAATTTTTCACTTTATGTGCTAACTTCAGAACTTAGTCTAAGATATGGTTCCAAAGTATGTGGTGATACTGACTGGTAGCATGAGACAATTTGTAGTTCATTCACAAGAAACCTAACATATTTCATCTATACAGAGATTAATAAACTATATAAGCTAATTATTTCACAAATTATGGAATGACGACAATAACTTACTTATTATTATAACATTACCTTGGCAAGAGCCAAACAGAATTATCCAGTGAAAGACCATGGCAGTTTTCTCTGGGTCTGGCCTAGCAATGACCTACACAGAATAGAAACAGGTGATCCCTCCTCCATCAGGAGAGACAGCACATCTCACAACACCCTAGGACCTCTCAGTGAAGAAACGACACTGCCCACATCCCCCTGCTCACACTCCTCTAAAAACGTTGCCTGAAACTCCCTTGAGCAACACTGCCCAGTTGCAGGCTGTCTTCCCTGCCTTCACATGGCCATTCTCCAGTCCCCATGGTCCTATAGAAAAGATGCAGTGGAAGGAGGGAGCATGGTCCTTCCTTGGGAGCATGCAATGGTGTTTCCAGTTATGACCATTCGTGTCATCTCTCCTTGGGATAATAAGGGCTCAGGGATATTGATGCCTCTACCGCTCAGTTCACCTGCTGTGCGCTACCTGTTGTGCTCAACCTCTCCAGGAGTGTCTAAATGAGAGCCTAATTTAATTCACTAGATCATATAGAATTTTTCAAGACAAACAAGCAAACTGTTTACATTACATGCATGTTTGCATTACATACATTGCATTCTTCACTAACATTCTCAAAGAAAAGAAAAGATGATGCTGGAATAATAATTATTTTGTCTTTTATTACTGACTTCAAAACAAAAAAAGTGATTCATTAGAATTGTAAAAACAAAAAAATCTGCTATCAAAGTGATTAAGTCATTGTTATTTGTAAAAGTCTACTTGCAATTAAATCTATTTAAACTTCTAGGTGCCTAAGACATTTTTAAAATTTTGAACTAGAAGATTTGCTAAAATAAGGCAGTTTATCAGCTTAAAAAGTTTCTAACAAAAATATACCCAATTATAGAGTCGAGTTTTCTTCCCTTCAGGTGAAAAGACATTCAGAAGGAAAGGCAACTGGAATACAAAATAAATTTTGGTTGTATTAAAATGAATCAGCAATGGGGAAATATCTTCCAGCATGAAAAATTATCTCTAACTTCATGAAAAGGGTTGATGGGGGGCATATACCCAGGTCTTGACTGGATGATAATAGTTAGAAAGGAGACTGGACACGAGACTTCATTTTGATTTGAAAGAATCATAGTTTAAAATATTTGACAGACTGTGGCAAAAAGAGCAGAAGGGAGCATGTTTTCCCACCAATCTGTGGTTGAAGGGCAGTGTTAACAAAGTAGATCAATAGCCAGTTGAAATGTACATAGTATGACCAAGAGGTACTGAGTGGTAAGTAAGACCTATCAGTGATAAACTATCAGAAATGCTAACATAGTGTAAAGAACATGTATGGGAACCTAGGAGATCCCTCATTATAAGGTTTGATGCTCGTCTTCTCTAGGCAGAAGGGAGTGATGCCACATACTATGAAGTTGACCTGGATCAGCCAGAAGGAGGTAAGAATATAATAATTTAATAAAAAAGAACTGACTATAGTTTGGTTAGAAACAGAATATCTTATGTTTATTTCAATATTCTTTTTCCTTTCATTGAACTGTGAAGTTAATTGATTTATGCTTGTTAATAAACATGAGAAACATTTTATAAATTATAAAGTTAATGTTAATGTAAAACATAGCTAGTCTATTGAAAAGTCTTTCTTAGCTCTCCATGCATCAGATAGCTGCAGCCTTACTAGGAGTCTGCTCACTGAGAACTCATTTAACTCCTCAGAGATTTGGTTCCCTCATTCTCTGGGACAATGGATGTGAAAGTAGTTGAAAGTAAAAATAATGTCTTAAACATCACTGTGTTATTAAATAAATGCTTTCATAACAAATACTTTGTTTGGAAAATACCCTGAAACCTCAGCCCCTCTGGAAGACACAGAAATATCATACTCTGCAGTCCTTGCTTCATCATTTTCAGTGGGCTTATGGAAAAAATACCATAAATGGTATTTTTTAATTCACTGTGGCACACTCTAACCATGAGATTAAGTTATATGTTTCTTACAAATTAAATAATCATCTTTAGAATTATTCACTTTTGGGGGTGCATTGTATCATGAAAGGCTTCCCTGGCAGCTCAGACAGTAAAAAAATCTGCTTGCAATGCAAAAGACCTGGGTTCTATGCCTGGGTTGGGAAGATCCTCGGGAGAAGGGAATGGCTACCCACTTCAATATTCTTGCCTGGAGAATTCCATGGACAGACAGAGCCTGGTGGGCTACAGTCCATGGGTCACAAAGAGTCAAACATGACTGAGCAACCAACACTGCTACTGTATCAAGAACAAACTGAAAAAGCAGGTAATTCCAAAAGGAGAGTCCTTAGCTATGTCATTGGGATACATAAGATAAAATATAATTAACATTTGTTCAGCACTTTCTACATACCCGTGTTAGGTGCTAGGCTTCCCTAGTGGCTCAGACGGTAAGGCATTTGCCTGTAGTGCAGGAGACCCAGGTCAGATCCCTGGGTTGGGAAGATCCCCTGGAGAAGAAAATGGCAACCCACTCCAGTATTCTTGCCTGGAGAATTCCATAGGCAGTACAGTCCATGGGGTCACAAAAAGTCAGATATGGCTGAGCAACGAACATTTTCCCCTTCACCAGCTGTGTAATGACACTGCCTAGATTCAAATTCCAGCTTTATTATTTAGTACTTGTAGAAATAGCTATATCTCAGTTATGTTTATCTTTCTATCTTTATTTTATATTTCATTATCTATAAAGTGGGGATAGTAACATAGACGTCACAGTTTTTTTCTATATTAAATGAGTTAGTAATATGTATAGTACTTAGAATACTGACTGGCATGTAGTAGATGCATAATACAAATTTTTTCCTCTCCTTTTCCCTCTCTCCTTTCTGATCCCCAATCTCTTCCCCTTCTTCCTTCTCCACAATCTGTCTACTTACCATCTCACAACCAGGAACTTGCAGGGCTGGAATACTGTGAAATGCTGCCACCATGTTATTGGCCACTAAGTGATAACTGATATGACCAAATACTACTGACAAGGTTTAGAGCTCCCTTTAGAATGTAACTGAGCAACTTCATCAACAGTGCATTTCAGTTTAACATCTTCTATTACACAAGTTTGTTACGCTGGTGAAAGGATTTTTTTTTAAATAGCTGTTTAAAAGCATCACAACAGTGTGCTAATTTTTGAAGATTAAAGAAAAAATTGAAAGTTTGAAAAAATTAGCTTTCAATACAGGGAAAAAATTCTCTAAGAAGAGGCAAGATTTTAAAAGGATATACTTTTGTGTTGATTTCTAATTGGATGTGTTTTACATATATGCTGACTTTTCAAAAATTCTGAAGTTAGAAAGTGTTTTCTTGGAATATTTAGAGAACTACTCAAAGGCATGAAGGAGAAAAACATTGTTAAGATAGTGCTGTTGAGTTAAAATCCCCTT
Source organism: Antilocapra americana (assembly GCA_007570785.1). Taxonomy (NCBI): domain Eukaryota; kingdom Metazoa; phylum Chordata; class Mammalia; order Artiodactyla; family Antilocapridae; genus Antilocapra; species Antilocapra americana. The sequence continues at coordinate 1,171,299 of ML660214.1, forward strand.
GAACCACTTTGCAACTTGCTACATCATGACAAATACTCATTAACCATGAAATGAATGCAATTCTCCTTTCACATTCAATGTTTTATTGGGGATATTATACAGTATCTTTCATACATTCTGGAACTGCACACAAGTAACATTTCATAGTAGCAGATGTGTAACATCATATGAAAACTTGTAAAACCTTTACATGAAAGTCACATCTGTCAGTCTCCACTATTATCTTAACTGTAGTTGTATGGTTTGCTTCTCTGTCTGTGCCAGAGAAGGCAGCTTTGCATGAAAACTGTTCCAGGAAATTGTGTCTTCTGGGCGAGCTAGTTAAGCAAATTCTGTAACTGCCATTGAAACCAAAATGCACCCAGCAGACATAATTTCACAAAAGAGGAGGAAAAAAAAAAACCTCATTTGTACAAAAGTCACAGCTGTTCGACTCTACATTTTGTACTTTTTCATTAAAAAAATTTCCTTTCTTTATGAACGGTGACAGTTACATTTCTAGTTAGCAACTTTAGGATTTTTTAATACATTGTTAAGTCCTATACTACCATGGATTTAGTGTCAAGAAAAATAGGGCTAACCTCTTTCTGTGGCTAAACTGAGCAGAAATGTGGTCTGTCTGTCCTGTCTGCAAATGAATTAAGAAAAGATGCTGAGTCCGCCTCACTGTTCTCCAAAATACAGAGCTGTGTGGCTGCTTCTGTAGCTCCAAATGAGGGCCAACATCTCTACACGGGGGCCCTCGCAACATGGAATCCTCTGTGTTCAGGACTTGCCAGTCTTGCTCTTGGGGGCCAGAGTGTCTGGGACCACTCTCAAGCCACGGGTGATGGAGTTGGTGGCTCAGAATGAGTGAGTCAGAAGTCAGCCTGATGGGGCTGTGTGCAACATGACCACCACTGTCTGTCACGCCCCTGTGATACCACTAGAAGGGAGCCAGGGAGGAGATGTTCTCTGGGGACCCTCTATTCCTCTCCAGTCATGAGTTGCAGAAGCTTGTTCAGACCATCACACAAGGATTATGAACACTACTTTTATGGGATGCATTTTGAGGAAGAGTTTGGACACTGGGCTCTATGGTCACAGTGCCAGGACCCATTCCTATCAATAACGTGATGCTGGCTAAGTTACTGAACTTCTTCAGCTAGTTTCCCCATATGTCAATTTAAGAAAATTTACCTCATTATACTATTGTTGTTCATTTTTTCAGTCATGTCCGATTCTTTGCCACCCTATGGACTGCAGTAAGCCAGGCTTCCCTGTCCTTCACTATCTCCCAGAGCTTGCTCAAACTCATGTCTGTTGAGTCGATGATGCCACCCAATCATCTCATCCTCTGTTACCCTCTTCTCCTCCTGCCTTCAATGTTTCCCAACATCAGAGTCTTTTCAAACGAGTTAGCTCTTCACATTAGGTGGCCAAAGTACTGGAGCTTCAGTTTCAGCATCAGTCCTTCCAATGAGTATTCAGGACTGATTTCCTTTAGGATGGACTGGTTGGATCTCCTTGCATTCCAAGCGACTCTCAAGAGTCTTCTCCAACACCACAGTTCAAAAGAATCAATTCTTCGGTGCTCAGCCTTCTTTATAGTCCAGCTCTCAAATCACTACAGGATGTATAGCTTTGGCTATATAGACCTTTGTTGGCAAAATGATGTCTCTGGTTTTGAATAATATGCTCTGTAGATTTGTCTTAGCTTTTCTTCTAAGGTGTCTTTTAATTTCATGGCTGTAGTCACTGTCCATAGTGATTTCAGAGCCCAAGAAAATAAATAAAGTCTGTCACTGTTTCCATTTTTTTCCCATCTGCCATGATGTGATGGGACCAGATGCCATGATGCTATGATACATACATGATAATACTTTTTTCTGAGTTTTAAATATATTATACCTGTAATCTTAAAACTGGATTTGCCCAGGACAGAATTATGACACAGTAAGTTAAAGTTACCAATAGTGGTAAAAATTTATTCAGCCCAGGTTTTCCAGTGCCAAGTTGTATAAACACTTTCCTGCTATTGACTGCTGGAGTCCTATTGGCTTATCTGTGGCTGGCAGGAATGAGTTTGTGCAACTGTGCCAGAGGCACAAGGCTTCTTTCAATCTGACATTCGCTGCTGATGTCTGCCCTACAACTTCTCCTCCTAGTTGTTGGTCTGTCTGAAGAGTGACTAGAGTCCTTGCATAGGCTTTTTTACCACTTGGTGGGAGGATGGAATGTTTTCCTTATTTTGTAACCAGACCTCTAATTGTGTAATGGGGTATGTAAGTAAATACCAAAAATGATAGCTCTCAGAGAACCCATTACATAATGTAAACACACAGTGTTTACAAGTTGAGGTATTTCAATTATTTTGATGATTTTTTTCCAAAAGACATTTCTAAGAAATATTGGCATGCAGTTCTACTTAAAATTATCTGGAGGTCTGAATTATCTGTCTCAGTTTTTTGATTGGTCTGATACAAACACACACACCTAATTTTTGGTATTGGTATACCTATGGAATCATGTAATGGGGAAAAAGCCATGATAAAAGAATTGGATGCAACCTGAAGGAAGTTAAACTATTAGACTCACTATGATTGTATCTAGAGGCTTCCCTGGTAGCTCAGTGGTAAAGAATTTGCCTGCCAATGCAGGAGATGTGGGTTCAATCCCTGCGTTGGGAAGGTCCCCTGGAGAAGGAAATCCCACTCCAGTATTCTTGCCTGAAGAATCCCATGGACAGAGGAGCCTGGCAGGCTATATAGTCCATAGGGTCGCAAAAGAGCTAGACCTGACTTAGCAACTAACAACAATGACGACGACTCTAAGACCTCACAATCACTTGAAATCTAAAAGTATTAAATGTTAGTCTGATCTAACTATATAAGATATAACTGACTAAATTATGAGTAATTTTCTGACCTTGGTGATTATACATGAAAAATGAAGTGGAGAAATATAGAAAGAAATGTGCTGTGCTGTGCTTAGTGGCTCAGTCATGTCTGACTCTTCGTGACCTCATCGACAGTAGCCCGCTAGGCTCCTCTGTCCATAGGGAATCTCCAGGCAAGATAAATGAGTGGGTTGCCATGCCCTCCTCCAGGGGATCGTCCCAATCCAAGCATCAAATCCAGGCCTCCCACACTGTAAGCAGATTCTTTACAGTCTGAGCCAGCAGAAAAGCCCAAGAATACTGGAGTGGGTAGCCTATCCCTTCTCCAGGGGATCTTCCCAACCCAGGAATCGAACTGGGGTCTCCTGCATTGCAGGCAGATTCTTTACCAGCTGAGCTACCAGGAAAGCCTATGGAAAGAAATGTAGTTTAAGCAAAAACAAATACAAAGTAAACCATATGAAGTGTAATGATACTGAGAACCATTTCCTTTTAGGGTTATAGCTAATGTCCAATTCAATAATTAACTACCAGCAGCAGATCTTTCCTTGAAGAACAGATACCTCAATGATCAAGAAGGTAGGAAGCATTGCTTTCTGGTATGTGAGTCTCTCACCTCTTTGACAGATATTTAAGCAGAGAAGGAAGGTTTGAGTAAATACTGTTTTGCACATTGGAAATCAGCTTGAAAGCGGTTAAGACCATGGAAGAAGAAGCAGAAGATTTCAAACAGGGAAAGGGTGAGAAAATCATGTCCCCCAGGCCAAGTTTGTCCAGCCATCTATTTTTGCTAATAAAGTTTTATTGAAACACAGTGACACACATTCATTTGAAGTGTCACCTATGGTTGTTTTCAACAACAGCAGAATTGAACAGCTGTGACAGATGCCATTTGGCCCCCTAAAATACTTGCTATATGGCTTTTTATGGAGTTTCCCAAAATCTAAACTTAGGGTTCTTGTTTGATAAATTATGTAAGGAAGTGTATTACAGGTGAGATCTGGTGTGTCACATACTTCTGTTCTCTTTCCTTCCATTGAATTACCTTGAATTTCAGATGTTATAGGTTTAAGCAAGGGATATTCTGATTCAACAATTAAGACAAGATAACACTTATTGGTGTGCTGTAGTCCATGGGGTTGCAAAGAGTCGGACACGACTGAGTGACTAAACTGAACACTTATTGAAAATCTTTAACACTGACAAAATTAATTAGGAGTTGCAGCTATAGTAATATTAAAATATATATGTTTTTTAATTGATGAGCAATGTAATGGGACCAGAAGCCTTAGAACTACCTAAACGTGATTTCCCTTTATTTTTGCAATTAGTGATACCTTTAAGTATTTATCTTAATTTTTGCATCTATTGAGTGTCTACGTGACCTTAGATACTAAGTTAGAAAACTGCATTTGGCAAACAAAATAAATTGACCTTCACTGGAAATAACTGACTGTGGTGCCAAAATTCACTCCAGATGATGGTTCAAGACAAGTGTTCATGAAGGAGATGCTCAAGGGCATGAGCACACAGGTCCTCATCAGCACCTCCCCAGTGGAGAGGAGGGCTCGCCACTTAGTAAAAGCTCAGTAACGGTTTGACTATTGCTATAAAAACAATTTAGCAATAATGTCATTAGTCTGTAACCCTTTACCATCTAGATTATTATTGTTAAACAGAATATGATTGGAGAAAACAGAGTTAGATCTTGATGGAGAGGGAGAACATCTTTAGTGTTTCAGCCTCTGTGTTCCTAGGGTATGTAGGTTTTGTTATTCACCCAAATAACATTAAAAACATGATGCAATAGGTAAAATTTTAAAAACTGTCTATCAGAAAAGGGGTGCTGGAAAAGTAACTCATGTACTTAACTTTTGAAAATTATTGAATATTTCTTGATTTTCCTAAGGAAAGATGTGTATATAATTGAATACTTAATAGGGGCTTTATCCTGAATAAAAGGATGCATAGAGGGGTAACTCATTATGCTGCATGCTCCAATGGATAAAAGTCCAGTTTATAGAAAAACCTCCTGATTTAAAATGAGGCCTTAAAAGACAAAGAAATCTAAATTTTATTTCATCCCTCAACTGAAAAATATGGTTGCTTCATTTAATTGACTTTGAAATCTGGTCTAATAGAACATCTCTATTGCACAACTAGTCAGCTCCCAACATTCTGATTGCAAAAGGAAGGGCATTTACTTTGATATCTTTAATTATCACTCATTTAGAGGACAGTGTGAAACACATTTTTCCAATCGGTGTTTTAGAATCATGAGTCAAAGGGAAAGTATAACAAATTAGCCAGGTGGAGAGGCAAGAGACAGCTAGCTAGTGCCGCTAGGTCTTTGTGGGTGCTTCACAGGAAGATGAAAGGGGAATAAAAGGACTGTTAGCCACACATGCACAATAAATCGAATTCTAACACAATTTCACAACACATTAACAACAAGTTAATATCAAACTTAGAGACTTACTCAACATAGTAAGTGCCATATATGGGATCATCGATTTTTTCCCAGCCATATGGAAGCTCTGAAAAATAAAGAGTTATTTCTTTCAGTAAATAAGTAACAGATAACACTATTTTTATTAAGTAATATAATTTAATTATAAATATATTGCAGAAATAGTCTAACAAAATGGAATAAAGTGTTCAGAGTTAGCACCAAATTTCAAATGCATATTGTAGGAACTATAAGAAGCACTGACTTGAAATTAGCACTTAAAACACAGAAGTCTCTTCTCTGCAGATATACTGCTGGGTCTAGCTGTTTATCCCATGCCAAGCAGTAGAATGGCACGTCATCGTGTTATCACCACTAAAGGCAATGCAGAAGGCTGAAAGAGCACACAGCTTTCTCATGTATTTGTATTGTTAAAAGGAGCATTTCAGGATAAAGATAATAATTTCAAAATATATTTCTGAAAATAGCAAATTGTTTCTGATGACTGAAACAAAGACATTACACATTCTTAATTGATATCCACTAGTCGAGATGGTTAGCTTACTGTTCTCTCTCCATGGGTCAGAATTTGAACGCTGCCAATAAACTCTCTGGGTATATTTTTGTGTAAAGTCTAAAATTCTAAACATGCTTTCTTAGACAATATGGTGTATATTTTCAGGTCTCCACAGCAAATTTTAATAATACACATTGAAATATCAACAATACAATAAAGGTTTCTTTAAGGAAAAACATGCTATTTGAAAACTAGGCTATGTGTTATGATACTGTTTTCAAATATACCAAGTCATTATAATTAATTCCTATAAATATGAAGAATATTTTCCTCACACATATTAATAATATACATAAAGCTTGAAACTAAGTAAGATGTATCGACAAACTCTTAATATGTTTAAATGACACTTAAAAGTTTTATTATTATAAGTAGTAACACATTTTCATCATAGACAAGCACAATTATAAAAAGAAAATTAGAATCACTTGCAATTCTGCCATCCAGAGACAATTTTTAGAGAAATTAGATTATATAGTCATATTATTTTTACAGCCTGGTATTTCTACCTAACAAAATATCAAGGGCATCTTCAACATAAATGAGTGTTACTGTACAATATCACTTTGAAAGTGGCACAGTTGTTGTGTGAGGTGTGGTTAGAGCCTTGTGTAATCCCACCAGTCTTCTGTCACTGAACATTTGGGACTTTTCAGTTATATGTCACCTTGTTGGACTTACTAAAGCCTACAGGTCTTTCACCATTTTCCCAATAACTTAGCTATAATAAATTCCTAGAAGAGAAATTTCAGGTTAAAGGGCATGCACACTCTTATGGCTTTTGATAAATCTCTATATCTATATTCACATTTTACTATCCCATTCACAAAAGAAACCTATTTATGACTTCATTGGGAATTTGTGAGTGACTTTGGTTCTCTGTACCATCAAATTAAATACAGGTCCACAACTCCTCATCCCAAAACTTTTGGACAGAGGTTCTGAAATTCATAATTTTTCTGATTTTAAAAGGATAACATGATGCAAATGTCTTCTATTCTGTAACAATCAAAGCAGAGTCCGAGAAAGCACTTAAAAGTTTTTAAAGCCATGAATATTCAGGCAGTCCAAATCATGTGATTCTCACTAAGAGGCACAGAAAAGGACCCTTTCAAGTCAGTTACCACTAGTTTGCTGCCAGCATGCCCAGATCAGGTTACCTTTTACGGCCAAATGAGTTTATAAATGGCAATTTTTAGAACTTTTGAAATCTGGATATGCGATAAAATATTATACATTATTATTTAAAAATCAACCAGACTGTTTTTTTTTATTTTATTTTTATTTTTTTTTTTCATGAATATCTTTGTTATTTTATTTGTTAAAAAGGTTCCGATACAAGGAACATTTGTAGTACATGCAAATCAATGACCCTCCAACTGTCATTGCCAGGTGACCAGCACAATCTCCTACCACAGCCTGTGACCTATTAGAGACCAGCCTCTCACCTGGAGTCCCACCACCTAACCATGCCCGCATCCAGCCTACACATGGCCCTCGGTGACTCAGGCACGTTTTAGTATCTGAACAAAAGAGACACATTGAGCAGCAAGTACAACGAGTAAGCGTCCTTAGTGTATTAGACAAGGGAAAAGATAATCAAGGCATAAGAGGGAAAAGTCAGCTTCATTTGATGCCCGAATCCCCAGAGTCTCTTCCACACATGATCTGTGTCTAGGGACATCTGCCACCGACGGATCAAGGACTTGCTCGTTTCTGATGGGATCGATGGAGCTATCTGTGCTGAAGGGACGCAGGATGGGCGGAACACTGACATGAGGGAAGAACTTGACGCTGTGGTTGCAATCCATAGGCCACCTTTTCCGTGATGCTCCCCCATCCCTGTAAATCCGACATTGTGCCCATCTTCGGGTCTATGAATTCTGGGAAATGGTACAAGGGAGGAATAGAGAATTCTGACTCCAGTCATGTCTGTGACTACAGGAGAAAGTAGCCATGGAGGAATTCAATCACATCAGAGGGTTTTAGTTTGGTTTAGTATATTCAGTGATTCTTTTTTAAATTTAAAAACATGTTTCGTATAGGTCCGGTTCTCAGTGCTCTTAAGTTACTAACAGATTGCTAGCTGCAGCTGAGTTCAGGGAAAGGGTATGTTTGGTAAACTAGTCTTAACTGAAACCACCAGCTAACTAAAAGAGATATATTCTCATTAGAAAAATAACTATGAGGGCAAGCAGCACTTGGCTCTGGGAACTACCTGCTTTTTGGTGCAGAGAGCTTCCCTCTTCTCGGTCAGAAAGTACAGACCGAGCAGCAAGGAACATGCAGTCATCCGAAAGTCCCTCGAGAGTAACAGCATGAAGGGCACTGACCTTGAGGGGGTAAGGACATCTGTACGAGGCAGCATCTGAGATGCCCAACTGCCAGCTTCCCAAAACCATGACAGTCAGCAAGGCTGGTAGCTGGCTGACCTCGGTAACCCACTCGCACTGCTTTGTGAGTAGGACCCAAACTCAAGAGGTCCTCCACACGTGCTCCGCCCACCCACTCCCCACTGCCACACTCCTCTTCCTGCATGAAGAGGCTACAGGACCTCTTCACGCAGCCCAGAGAGCCAGCAAGGGCTAAAGAAATGTGAACAGACAGTCCCAAGATCAACAGGGGTCTTCCCAGAATGAGACAAAATAAATTTCAGCTCTTACACCAGTAACCAGTGGCCTAAGAGCCAGAGTTAGTTATGGGTATAAAGTGACTAGTGGTCAGTTATTGTTCATTATGTAACAAGCGTAGCTGCAGGAACTCTACCCAGAGCTGAGCAAGCTTGGGTATCTGATATCAGATGTCAGTTAAGGGTCATGTTCCCGTAAACCTAAGCACCAAAGCGAAATTCACAATTTCCCTTTTTGCCCTTAACCGGTGAAGAGTTCAAGCACTGCGGTTCTACGAGAATGATCCTCGGTTGTGCCTCCGGCAAACATTTCACTTTTTTTTTTTTTTTTGGCCACACCACACCCCTTGCAGAATCTTAATTCCCTGACCAGGGATTAAACCCATGCCCTCAGCGATGAAAGCTCGGAGTCCTAACCACTGGACTGGCAGGGAATTCCCCATTTAATTTCTTAATACTACTAAACATAGGTGAGAGAGTGTCTCACCAGTGCCCACAGTCAGCACCAGATGACCCGCAAGACAAAGAGGCTCACCGACTAGCCTTGGAAGTCACTGTCCTTCAGCTTCTGACTCGGGACTTCAGCTCTTCTGACAAGGTTCCAAGGGGGCTTCCTGACCACCAACTCCTAAACTACAGCCTGGATCCTTTGAAAAAGCCCAGATCAGAGTAACTGTGCCAAAGCGCTAGAGGACACTTTCTCCAGGGACAGACAATTGTCCCAGACAATAGTCTCAATCCACAGAGCAACACTTGGAGAGAGACTCTGCTCCCAAAGTATACTACTTCTATCAGCCAAAAAGTTAAAAACTGCTGTTCTCTAAAAAGCTCATGAACAGACTCACAGTGATAACCCTGCACTAGGAGATTAACTTCCTGAAAGAGAAATAAGGAGAGAGAAGTAAGAACTGAAAGGAAGAGGGCAAGAGACCCTGATGAAACCTCAACCCCATCACCCCTCTGAAGTGGGGCTTTCCTGGGTCTAAACTCTTGCCTCCACAGTGAGACCTTCCCCTGCCATCGCACAGGACGTGCCCAGGAGGGCAGTGGAAGTCCCAGGCGAAAGGAACATAGTCTAATGGGACAGACTTCCACCAGAACCGAGTAAGATGTAAAGGACTCTATGCTGTGTGTCTTGGCTAAAGGAAGGGCCCTACAAAAGGCTGCCCTTTAACACTGCAAACTGACCGAATACTAGGCAGGAGCAAACGCAGGCACAAGGTGCACGTGGGAGCCATTTCTGCCCAGGGCCCAACAAAACCGCACGTGTGACACCTCGGCAGTGAAGATTTCACGTCCCTTCTACAGGGAAAACCCAATCATTAAAAAAATTCAGGAAAGAAAAGCAGCAAATACATGCTGATTCTTCCTGGTCTCGTTCCCTTTTATTCTTCAGCTGTCACGGGAAAAGCTCCAAGTGCACAGCACCAAACAGCTGACTCCTCCACCCTAACCTGCAGGCCCCTTCAACCTCGCCTGCCTCCTGCATCCCCCCGCCGCCCTCCCGCCTGCCCCGCTGGCCCCTGCCCAGCCTGGTCAGTCGGTGCCCCCCTTCTGTTTGGCCAGGGTGCGCTTCAGCTCCCTCAGGTTCTCTGTCAGCACTTCCACCTTGTCCAGGCGGCCGCACTGCTTGGCATCGAAGATGTACGCCTTGATGTTGTCGATCTGCTGGAGGAGCAGCTCCTCCTCGATGGGCTCAGTGCCCTCCTGCCCGCCGTCACTGTCCTCCTCGAAGGGGTTGGTGCAGGGGGCCTCCTCGAAGGGGTTGCCAGGAACAAAGGGGAATGCAGGTGTCCGCGGGGGGTCCTCATCTTCTTCATCGAGGGGGTTGGGGGCAGGGCCGTCTGGCTTAGCAAAGGGATTCTCCGACGAGGCCTCCTCTTCCTCCTCTTCCTCAAAAGGGTTGTACTCTCTGAGGATGCCGGCTGGTGGGCCGAGGGAAGGCTCTGGAGCAGGAGGGCTGGCTGTGCCCTCGGCTGAGGGGCTGGTGAGGTCTTCTTCCTCATCGAAGGGATTCAGGGAGGGCGCCTCACTGCACTGCGATGGGGTACTCTGGGGCAGGAACTCCTGGCCAAGGGCTGGGGGCCCAGACCACCCTCGGAAGGGCTCGGGAGCCGAGCTGGGTGGAGGGTTCTTGGTGGCAGTGCCGCTCTGAGCTGGGGGAGCCCAGATCCAAAGCCTGAGCAAGGTGGGTGCAAGGCTCTCTGCCCGGCTCCCGCTGAAAAGGCCTGACTTCCCGGAAGTCCAGGGACCGAGTCCGCCTGTGCGGAGAGGCCGCCCGGCCCCGCTCGCGCTCCCGTTCTCGCTCCCGCAGCACCTGCAGCTGCTCCGGCTGCAGGTCCTCCTCCTCGGCCTGCCTACGGGACAGCTCGATGGCCTTCTCTGTCTGCTGCTGGTCCTACTCGTCCTGCAGCTGGTGCAGGTTCTCCTGTAGCATGCGCACTTCGTCCGCCCGGCCCGCTGCCTTGGCCTGCCGGATAAAGGACGAGATGTTGTGGATCTGCTGCAGGAGTGGGTCTGGGTCCTCGCTCTGTCTCTGACTTTCCGACAGCGGGAGCCAGCCCTTGGCCTTTCTCAGTGGGGCAGGACCCTTCTGAGGGGGCGCCACCTCCCCGTTGGTCGCACGCGATGCCAGGTCAGTCCGCCTCTCCTCAAGCCTCCGCTGGGATTCCAGGGCAGCCTGCCTCTCCAGGGTCCTCTTCCGCTCTGTCTTCTGCTTCCTTTTCTTTTTCAACTCCTCAAACTGTTCTTCGGTTGGCAGCGACATCAAACCGAGCAACTTTTCCTGCACAAACAGCGTGGCCGAGTATCTGACCATCCTCTGCAGCCGCAGGGTGTTTGGATGCGGCGGAGGGTCCTGCTTCACGTCTAAGGTTAAGATCTTCTTGCTTAACGCATCTATTAGCTCATACACCTTCTGTACTTCCACTCGAAGGTCACTGGCATGTTCCAGACTGTAGGTTGTCTCTCCAGCATTTAATGATGCTGCCATCTTGATGTATTCAGGAGCTTTTTGGTCAGCCTTCTCCATGCAAAGCCGTAATTTCTCGTAGAGCTTCACAATGTCGGGCGTGTGCTCCTTCTCTTCGATCTGCTGCTCCTTCTTGAGGAGCGTGTCCTTGCAGTGTGTGTAGCAGCGGATCCGGTCGTCGTCCTTCTCGTCCAGGACAGAGCTCACGCTGCTCACGCTGCTGCTGCTGCCGCGGCGGGAGCCGTGGACACTGTTGGGTGACTGGCTGGGGCTGGTGTGAGCGCTCAGGGTGTCCTTGCTGGCACTGGTGAGCTTGTTTGCCAAGGGAAGGCTGATAAGCTCCATGCACTTCTTGCACATGATCGACCCACAGAGGCGGCAGTGGTGGCCGCGGTTACGGAGGCTGAACTTACTCCCACAGTCTGGACAGAAAGGGACATCCTGGTCGTTGACCCAAGGCACCACGGACTTTTCTATTGCTCGGATCTTCGCAGACTCGGTATTTGTTCTGTCAAATGCAGTCAGCTTCTCTAACCTGATTATTAATTTATTGACCTCAACGACATAGTGGTCAATTCTGGCAGCTCGGTGTTTTTTGAAGTCAGAAAGATGGCTTCGCATAGCACCAAGCTCCTGGGGTTCCCACATGTAAGGGTCAACCCCTCCATAGCTGAAAGACTCATATCCTTGGGTGCCTGATTCAGCTCGATCATCTCCTTCCCGTTTCAACAGCCTGTTCTTTGCTTTCCTAGCCTTCTGGACAAGACTTTTAATTTGCCCTTTGACATCACGGTCTTCCCCGGAGTGCTCTTCCTCATAATGTGAATGCAGCTGATAGAAAGACTGCAGGTCCTTCAGGCACAAAGGGCAGAGGTAGCCCTCTCTCACTTCTCCCGGGTCATCCAGAGACGCCATGGGGTGTCTCTCTCAACCCCCGCAACGCAGGGGCCTCATGCCAAGAGTCAGCTGGATTCCTCCACAAGAGACAGGGGATTCTGCAGCATTAGCTTAGACGAGGGATCAAGCAGCACCCAGACGATGGGGAAGTGGCATCACGGTCCTGGATGAGGTGTCCTCTGGAGCAGAGGTCCTGGCCCTCTCTGGGCCCTCCTAGGGACCCCCGCGGGCGCGCAGGCCGGGCCAGTCCTCAGACGCCGGCCCCGGGCCTCGGGCCTCCAGGAGCTGTCACTCGGGGGCGGCCGCCATCGCCATCGACAGCTCGGCGCTCCCAGACTGTTTTTAAATAGCAGTTCATACTTGTATTAATTTTTATTTCTTCATTCTTGGACTTTTTTTTCCTTTTGTACATTTCTTGCTTTCATAAATCAATTCATAAGAGTTTTTTAAAATTTATGAAGAGTAACAATCCTTTATCACATGTTGCATACATGTTTCTAAGAGTTTAATTTTGTTGAACAGTCTCTATAACACATGTTTTTTAAAATTTTATTTGGTAAATTCTCAGTGATTTCTCATAATTTTCTATTATTGGAGCTTCCCTTAAATACTAAAGATATTTTTCAAGTATTTTTTATAACTATATAAAATCTAGGCTATGACCTGGCTTAATAATTCTTGGATTAGTAATGGACTAATATAATATACTTGGAGTAGTAACATATAACACCAAATTGTGAAGCACCCTAAGAAATTTTTCTTTCAAAATGATAATAAGAATATTACTGAGTATTTACTACGTCCAGGTACTGATGGACTTTCCATGCACTGACTCATTTTATCTTAACAATTATACAGGATTTAAAAACCCTGTATTTTGGTTCCAGAAACCTTAGCTAATTCAGATATCATTTAAGCACTCTGTATAATACAGCGTAAACAATACTTAATTTAGACTAATGAGAATAACTATCCAGATAGTTTTTACCAAATTCCCCAAGTTACTGGAGAATTTGGCTATTAAAAAGAAAAATCCATTTGACAGATATCTAGTGAGTGCCTTTTATAAGCAACTAAACTGAAAGAATATACAGAGGACAACTGATATTATGAATGTGTGCATGCGTGCGTTAGTCGCTCAGTCGTGTATTACTCTGAGATCCCACGGACTGTAGCCCGCCAGGCTTCTCTGTCCATGGAATTCTCCAGGCAAGAGTACTGGGGTGGATTGCCATTCCCTACTCCATAGGAACTTCGCAACCCAGGGTCAAACCCTGGTCTCCTGTATCGCAAGCAGATGCTTTACCGTTTGAGCTACAGGAAGCCCCGATATTATGAATATCTATTATTAATATGGCTGAATACATGGATTCATACATATAATAGGTTTAATATTACCCCATGTGTATAAAAATAAGTAAAACAATCATATTTACTGATATTTAGAGTAAAAGTCTAACATGGTTAGTTTTATATATACTAGTGGTACTTCTTAAAGGTGCTGTCAAATGGAAGCATTTCAAAGTCAAATTAAAAAAAACTTTCATAGTATAAAACCATTCTTTCAGTTATTCCTTATTTTTGGCTCCTTTTCTGGCTCTTTTTTTTTGGGGGGGGGGTAAATCACTAATTCTAAGCTATGTACTCCCAAAGTCTAGAGTTCACTGATTCTTTATCTTTGTGGATTTACAATGCCAAAGGTTCTGAGAACAATTCCTCAGTATTGTTTCCCATTTTCCATCATGAAGTAGTCATCAGGAGTTAGGGGGGAAATCTGGTTTGAATTTCATAAGATAATAACATAATTTACTTGCTTATGTCATAATTCCAAAATAGATGATTAATTCCTACACAAAATTATATGCTATAAATATTTATATTTTAAGATGAACTATTAAGTGGCCCTTGACTCGCAGTTTGAAATAAAATGATACACTGTACCTATAACTTGTTACAAAGAGCTGTTGTTCATTTCATTTATAATGCCTGCAAAGGATTGATGGATGGATGTTACAAGAAACAAGTAATAGACTACATACATTGGTTCATTTGTAAATATGACAGAATGAGTTAAAAAATCTACAAGCAATGTTTAAAATGGTGTAGGTGTATGTATATACATATATATGAATGGATATGTGTATGCATATATGGATATGCATGTGCATATATGTGTGCACACAAAGATAGTCTTTCTGAAAAGCAAAGAAAGATCTAGGCTAAAGTGCTAATAAAAACACTACAAGCTTTTTTCATTTATAAGAAGACAAATCATAATGATAATAACAAGTAATAATTGTTATAACAACAACAACTATAATAATAACAATATCATTAACTGAGAAGTATATATTTATATGATCAAAAATGAAGAATCATCTTTCATTGTGAAAAGTAAGTTATTTGGAATTGAATTAGTTTTTTTAAAAAGACTACTTCTTTTTAAAATTAAGGGAACAAATGACAAAAAAGAATCTCCAAATTTGTACTATTTGCCCTACCAAACAAGCATGCAGCTTGGGGCTCTTGGGCACTGGGTTATTTAGAATACTGTATCTAATAATATCTGACAAATTTACAGATGATTAAGGTCACACTAATGAAAGAATAACATATACTATGCACCAGAGAAAAATAAACACTTGAGATCAGCAAGGTTAATGCTGCATTAAGAACTGTTGTAACTGAGATTTTCTTCAGGCCATGGAACCATGGAGAAAATTCAGTGATTAGATATTCTTATAGTAATCCATTCTGCAAATGTCTGTGCAAATGTCTAGGTTAACTTGCAGTCAGTCATATAAGCTTTGTAAAACTACAACAGAATAAAAAATTAAAGAGCCATCTAGTTCTGCCTGGTTTTTGCCACAGCTATCATGTTATGCTTTTTATTTACTTGCTTTTCCCAATTCTTGTTTATTTATCACTTATTTGTTAAGTCCATTTTCATTGCAGAAAACTGAGACTCCTTTATGCTAGCTCAAAAAGCATTTTTCATGGTAGAGATGAACTTATTTGTAAAGCAGAAATAGAGCCCCAAATGTAGAGAACCAACTTAGGGTTAATAAGGCAGGAAAGGAGATGTGGGATGAATTGGGAGACGGGGACTGACATATATACACCACTATGGATAAACAAGGCAGCTAATGAGAGCCTACCATAGAGCACAGGGAACTCTTCTCAATGCTCTGTGGTGACCTAAATGGGAAGGAAATCTTAAAAGGAGTGGATATATGTATATCCATAACTGATTCACATTGCTGTACAGAAACTAACACCACATTGTAAAGCAGTTCTATGTGTGTGCTAAGTCACTTCAGTCATGTCTGACTCTTTGTGACCCAATGGACTGTAGCCCGTCAGGTGCCTCTGTCCATGGGGACTGCCAGGCAAGAATAACGAAGTGGGTTGCCAGGCCTTCGTCCAGGGGATCTTCCCGACCCAGGCACTGAACCTGCGTCTATTATGTCTCCTGCACAGGTAGGTGTGTTCTCTACTACTAGAGCCACCTGGGAAGCCCAAAGCAATTATACTCCAATAGAAATTAATTTTAAAACATAAAACATTTTTTCAGGCTACAATTGGGAAACTTGTAGAATCCAAGGATAGTATTCCCTATGGAAATGGGACCCAAATACTGAAAAGCTATAAGAAACACTATCTCACTACTTTGATTCTCTACCACCTCCCCTACCATCTCCCCAATTCATTTTATTCAAAATAAATCCAAGTTACTTAGCCTGGAAGATCACTGTAATGGTTGTTCTCAGGTCAAGAATTCACTTCTATTATAATCAGGTATAGCTGGGGGAATGTTTCCCTTTTGGAGATACAGAGCCACATTTGACAAATTCAAATGGAGGAACATTCTAGAAAATGGCTAATATTCTTCAAAAATGTCAAGGTCATGAAATAGAAACACTGATTGAGGTACCATCACAATGTACAGAGACTATGGAGACACAAAGACTAAATGTAGAAAAGGATTTGGATTGGGTCCTGGACCAGAAAGTGGACATTAGAGAGACAACTAGAAACAGCTAAGTAGACTAGTGCTAGTCTGTGCTTACTTGCTCAGTCATGGATGACTCTGCAGCCCCATGGACTGTAGCCTGCCAGACTCTTCTGTCCAGGGGGTTTTTCAGGCAAGAATAATGGAGTGGGTTGCCATGCTCTCCTCCAGAGGATCTTCCCAACCCAGGTCTCCCACTTTGTAGGTGAATTCTTGGCCACCAGGGTGGCCCAAGAATACTCAAGAAGCCCTAACCCTTCTCCAGGGGATTTCTGACCTAGCAATAGAACTGGGATCTCTTGCACTGAAGGTGGATTCTTTAACAGCTGAGCCACCAGAGAATTAGTCTATATAAATGTTAATTTCCTGACTTCAATAATTGTACTTATGAAAGATTTTACTATTAGGGGAAGTGAGATGAAAGGTATACAGAAATGCTTTGTACTATTTTTTCTACTATTTCTGAAGTCTAAAATAGTTTCAAAATTAAAAAAAAGCTGTTTCACCAACTCTCACTATTGATTAGATGACTTCTATTCATATTTTATTATTATTCAATCACATACATAAAACACTAAATTAATTTGGATAGCATTAAATCTTTAAACGAAGTGAGAATATAATATTTCTGTATTTGTAGTCTTGTTTTATTTTATGTTGAATTTTTATAGACATTTCAAGGAAGTAACTTTAATTTGCTATTTTTCACTTTTTTTTCCTATTGCCTATCACTGGAAAAACTAGGTAAATATTAAAACCACATTCACATCTAAGGATTACTGCATCTTGAATCCTAGAGATACAAATTCAGCAATATGAGTTCAAAGTTTGCAGTCAGGTTTTGTTCATTTCCTGGGAGGCAGAATCTTGTAAGGGTCACAGCATAGGTTATGCAAATTCATAAAGGTTGTATGAAGGCCCATCCTGGTGGGCAGCTTACAAAGCCAGGAACGTAGACCAATTTAAAAACATACTTAGTATTAAGACTTTGGAAACAGGAACAAGGGCCAGAATGTGGGCCTATTTCCTTCAGTCCTACATTATTTTAATTGGATTTCGCTTTTTTGAAAAATTGAGGCTCTTGGTATTGAGGTTTAGAGGTGATGACATCACAAGAGAACATAGAAATGTACAAAATTTCCCCAGGTAGAAAACCACACACTCCAATGATAGCTAATATTCATATTAAAATCTTTCTATATTTTAATTAGATTTTTTTTGCCATACACATAGTATATCAATTGGGAAATATAACTAAGTTTTCCTGGAAAAGTCATATAACTTTTGTTCCCAAGGGGTATAATTATAAACATAAATTCTGAAAATATTCTTGTTTTTACAAAATCTATAAAAGAGTGATACATTAATCACAAATTAATTTCCGTATATAAAACTGAGAGTGTATCTTTCTAGATCTTTTTGCTCCTCTTTACCAGATAATTTTATTCCATTCAGTGATGAAAATGAACAAATGAACCAACAAACTTTAGAATCTAAAAATGAAAATAGAAATTGGTTCTTTATGTTCTCTTTTTCATCTTTCTCAGAGAATGTTTACAACACACAACCCAGTTAATATCGTGGAACTATAGGCTAGGGAATCTTCATTTGTAGGGCTGAGTATAGAACAGTTTTTTTTTTTAAACCATTTTTACAATGGAAATGAGAACGAGCTGATTTGCATTTTACAGCACTGGCATTTAATTCATGTTTTCATGTGGTTTCATGATAGTAACTTTGAATTTGGCTACTTTTGGCTTCAATCTGAGTATTTCATTACCCCAGTATCATAAAGTATTGTAATCAATTTCAAATGTACTGAACACAATTTCATGGGATTGTTGATAAAACATACAATGGCACAGATTCCAAATAAATCCATTCATTAATGTATCTTACCACACTGAGTACAAAATGTGTAAGCTTCGGATTCCTCTGGCAGTCCAGTGGTTAAGAATTTGCTTTCCAATATGGTGGACATGACGGGGTCCCTGGTTGAAGAACTAAGATCCCACATGCCATGAGGTAAATAAGCCTATGCCACACCTAGAGAGCCCACACGCCACACTAAAAATCCCCTACACCACAACTGCTTATACCACATGTTCTGGAGACTGCACATTGCAAGAAAGACAATGCCACAAGGACAGATCCCACAGGCAGCAAGGAAGATCCCGTGCACCACAACTAAGATTCGATAAATAAATAGCCATATAAATCATAAGTAAGCCAAATAAGTAGCCATAAATAAATAAATAAAGGAAATATATGTCCGTCTTAATTTAGAGTTTCAAAGAACAGCAAGGAAAGATAAGAAAGCCTTCCTAAGTGACCAATGCAAAGAAATAGAGGAAAATAACAGAATGGGAAAGATTAGAGATCTCTTCAAGAAAATTAGAGATATCAAGGGTACATTTCATGCAAAGATGGGATAAACAATAAAGGACAGAAATGGTATGGACAGAAGCAGAAGATATCAAGAAGAGGTGGATAGAATACACAGAAGAACTATTCAGAAAAGGTCTTAATGATGCAGCTAGGCATGATGGTGCGTGCACTCACCTGGTGCTGGACATCCTAGACTGTGAGGTCGGATGAGCCTTGGGAAGCATCATGACAAAGCTAGTGGAGGTGATGGAATTCCAGGTGAGCTATCACAAATCTTAAAAGATGTTGTTGTGAAAGTGCTGCACTCAATATGCCAGCAAATTTAGAAAACTCTGAAGTGGCCATAGGACTGGAAAAGGTCAGTTTTCTTTACAATCCCAAAGAAAGGCAATGCCAAAGAATGTTCAAACTACTGCACAATTGCACTCATCTCACATGCTGGCAAAGTAATGCTCAAAATTCTCTAAGCTAGGCTTCAGGAGCACATGGACTGAGAATTTCCAGATGTTCAAGTTGGATTTAGAAAAGGAGGAGGAACCAGAGATCAAATTGGCAACATCCGTTGCATCATAGAAAAAGCAAGAGAATTCCAGAAAAAGATCTACTTCTGCTTCACTGACTACACTAAAGTCTTTGTATGGATCACAACAAACTGGAAAACTCTTCAAGAGATGGGAATTTGAGACCACCTTACTTGACTCCTGAGAAATCTGCATGCAGGTCAAGATCAACAGTTAGAACTGGACATGGAAAAATGGACTGGTTCCAAATTGGGAAAGGAGTATGTCAGGCTGTATATTATCATCCTGCTTACTTAACTTATATGCATATATATTATGCAAAATGCTGAGCTGGATGAAGCACAAGCTGGAATGAAGATTGCCTGGAAAAATACCAATAATCTGAGTATGCAGATGACACCACCCTTATGGCAGAAAATGAAGAGAAACTAAAGAGCCTCTTGAGGAAAGTGAAAGAGGAGAGTGACAAAGTTGGCTTAAAACTCAACATTCAGAAAACAAAGATCATGGCAATCTGGTCCCATCACTTCATGGCAAATAGATGGGGAAACAATGGAACAGCCACAGACTTGATTTTTCTGGGCTCCAAAATCACTGCAGATGGTGACTGCAGCCATGAAATTAAAAGAAGTTTGTTCCTGGGAAAAAAAAGTATGACAAACTTAGACAACATATTAAAAAGCAGAGACGTTACTTTGATGACAAAGGTCTATCTAGTCAAAGCTATGGTTTTTCCAGTAGTCATCTATGGATGTGAGAGTTGAATAATAAAGAAAGCTGAGCGCTGAAGAATTAATGTTTTTGAACTGTGGTGGTGGAGAAGACTCTTGAGAGTCCCCTGGACTGCAAGGAGATTCAACCAGTCAATCCTAAAGGGAATCAGTCCTGAATATTCATTGGAAGGACTGATGTGAAGCTGAAGCTCCAATACTTTGGCCACCTGATGCAAAGAACTGACTCATTAGAAAAGACCTTCATGCTGGGAAAGATTGAAGGCAGGAGTAGAAGGGGATGACAGAGGATAAGAAGGTTGGATGGCATCACCGACTGGATGGACATGAGTTTGAGCAAGCTCCAAGAGCGGGTGATGGACAGAGAAGGCTGGCATGCTGCAGTCCATGGGGTCACAAATTGTTGAACACAAATGAGTGACTGAACTGACTGATTTTTAAAAAATAAAATGTACAAGTGGTTCCTAATAGATACTATATAAACAAATGTATGCTCAACAACGTTGTGGGTATACAGGGTCCCTTTTCTACCTGGTAAAAGACTATCAAATATAGATGCAAATTTTTGAAATGCTAACTTAAAGATGGCAGAGTAAGCTATTTGAGATGGCGACAGAAGTGGCGGCAGAAAGGCACGACCCAGAAAAGGATTCTATCTGGTAAAGATTCAGAAAGAGTTATATATGGTTCAAGTTTGAAAGCTGCACTAGAAGGTGCAAAAGTGGTGAATCTAGTAGGTGAGCTTTTTAAAATAATTTCCTAGAACTCTGAAGAAAGGTCTGGCCATAATGAAGGATTTTAGAAACAACAATGTGTTAGGACTTCAAAATACATACATCCAGTTTCCTCTTAATTTCTTTCAGTTCCGTCACTCTCATGAAATTTATAAAATTAGAATTTTATAAATCTTAATTTCTTTAAGTCCATATTAATCCATTTGTTGATCTATCAATTTATGATCACCATTCATATGAAAGTCTTTATAAAAACGTGCTGGTCTCTTATAATGTAAAGGTTGCTATCTAAATTTTAACCTATCCACTTGGAAAGTAA
Source organism: Antilocapra americana (assembly GCA_007570785.1). Classification (NCBI taxonomy): domain Eukaryota; kingdom Metazoa; phylum Chordata; class Mammalia; order Artiodactyla; family Antilocapridae; genus Antilocapra; species Antilocapra americana. Next base: position 1,192,405 of record ML660214.1, read on the forward strand.
TAAATATGCAGTAAGAGAATAATACAACCATGCAGAACCCATATCCACAATATAATTATTATTGTTGTTCACTTGTTAAGTTGTTTCTTACTCTTTGCAACCCAATGGACTGTAGCCCACGACACTCCTCTGATCATGGGACTTCCCAGGCAAGAATACTGGTTGGGTTGCCATTTCCTTGTCCAGGGGATCTTCCTGGATCAGGGATCGAACATGTGTCTCCTGTATTGGCAGGCAGATTCTTTACCTCTGAGCCACCAGGGAAGCCCACAACATAATTAGGAGAAAGAAAATGCTATGAACTTGAAAAGGCACATGTAACTAGAGACACAACACTAATGCATCAGAGCCAACTCAAGAGCTCATTCTGGATGAGAGAGCCAGGTGGAGAGCACAGCAAAAGGGAGGGAGAAGGAGCTCAGGGATGGAAAGACAGACAAAATCACCCTCAGAAAGACCAATTCCTGTTCTGAATTGGAAAATTCTAATGGCCTTGGTCAGAACACAGCTATTGGGAAATTGAAACAGGGAGTTTGAAAGTGAGAAGAATGAGAGATGGAGTCTTAGGAAAGCACTTCTTAAGAAGAAGAGGGAAATGAAGTCAATAGAGGAAATAGCCCTTGGAAATTTGGTTACGATAGAAAAAAAAAACGTGGTAGAAGTTGTGTTTGCAGAAACAAACAAAAAAAGAATCATAAGACATACCAACTATTATCTCTGCAAAAAAAAGATGTCATCTACTAAGAAGTTAGTATTTCCCAAAATAAACAGAAGAGGGTGCTCATGAACAAAGAATGTAGTAATCTACCAAACTCTTTTATTTTTGCTTATATAAAATCGTTATTGCTGCACCAGGAAAAAAATAAAGATACATACAAAGTAGATAATATTCCTACAAAGTTGCCATGAAAAATGAAAGTGAAAAGTGAAAGTGAAGGTCACTCAGTCATGTCCAATTCTTTGTGATCCCATGGACTGTCCGTGGAATTCTCCAGGTCAGAATACTGGAGTGGGTAGACTTTCCCTTCTCCAAGGGATCTTCCCAACGCAGGGATTGCACCCAGGTCTCCCACATTGCAGGCGGATTCTTTACCAGCTGAGCCACAAGGGAAACTCAAGTTGCCATGCAAAATCAGAAATGAGAGTCAAAGCAATATGTCTAATAAAAATCACTATCCTTCCTCAAACATAAACAAAAACACAAATGAGAAAATTGTAATGAAATCCCCAGATATTTTCAAACAAACATTTATAAAGATAAAACATTTTGAATTAGAAATTTAAAAGTTCTGACCAGAAATGGATAAAGAACAGATAGATACTAAAGAAGAGTTGATTAAAATAGAATACAAAGTAAGAAAAATAATCTTTGAAATTAAAACTAAATTACTGGGTGCCCAAGAGAGAATTAAATCAATCAAATACAAAATAAGGACCACTGAGGAAAGACACAGTGATAGCTAAGAAAACAAAACAAGATAAAATAAATGGTAAAAAGAATCAGAATGAAGTCACTAATTTGGAAGATAGGCAAAGATAATCCAATAAATGTATAATCAGAATATATAAAGGATAAAATAATAGAAGTAATACTTAACACTATAATCTAGAAGAATTTCCAGAAATAAAATTGCTATGTATGTCTCTATATTGAACATTGTCCCAGAACAGTCAATTGTAAGATATCAATTAGCCATTGATATCTTCAGATATAGAGGAAAATTAGATAAAAGATAAGTTCCTTAAAATAAAAAAAGCAAGTTAGTTTTACATCTCAGGAATAATATACATAGGTAGACAACAGTGAAGCAGCATTTTAAGGAGTCTCAAAGAATTAGTGAACTAAGGATTTTAAATCCAGCCAATCAAAAATATTAAAGTGTGCACATGTTTAAGCACACACACACACACACATGCGCACTCACACATGAGTTTATGATATGCAAGAACTCAAGGAATACTTCAAGAACCCTTCCAGAGATGCCTACTTATCTTAATTAAACCAAACAATTCAACCAAGAGATGACTAGAGCAAGGACTAAGAGTATCATCTAAGATATTTAATTGTGGATTTAAGTGTAGAACAAAGGTGGGAGTAAGGATGTTAGAATAACATATGTATATTAGTCAGTCAGTCATGTCCAACTCTTTGTGATCCCATGGGCTGTAGCCCACCAGGCTCCTCTGTCCATGGGGATTCTCCAGGCAAGAATACTGGAGTGGGTAGCTATTCCCTTCTCCAGGAGATCTTGCCAACCAAGGGATTGAACCTGGGTCTCCTGCAGTGCAGGCAGATTCTTTACCATATGAGCCACCAGAATAATATGAAACTATTAAATGTTTAAATATGATTGAGATAAAGCAATTAAAAAAGAGAATATTAAAAAGGAGAGAATGACCAATGATCTCACTGATCATTGCTTCGCTGATAGGAGTCACAGATTACCATTTAAAGCTAACAAAAGAACAAGAGCCTTATAAAAGATATCAGCATAAAGGCAAACATTAGAACACAAATACAGACTTGTTTTAAATACCAAAAGAAAGAAAGAAATAGCTCCCCCTCCAAAAAAAAAAAAAAAAGAATATATAGACAAACACAGTCAGTATAAAATGACATGGTCAATAAATACAACATAAAACAGTACTACAGAGTTAAAACTAATGAATGCAATTTGCTTTTCTTGTTCATATTTTCTAATTAGCTCATAAAGAAAGGCTAAAAAGAAAGGTCTGGGCAAAGACACACCAGACAAATGGAAAAAAAAAAAAAAGGAAGCAGGGATTACAGATCTGTTACCAAGATTGAAGTCAAAAGCATTAACCAGGATAAGAAATTCTATTTTATAGCAGTAAAGGTCACAGTTCAGAAAGAAAGCACACTAGTTTCAATATCTGCATGGCAAATAATACAAATTGTCTTCATAAAGTAGTAATTACAGGAATTACAAGGAAAACTAGAAATACACTAATAACAAATATTTAAGACTATTCCAGTTTAAGTTAAGTCAAAATTGACAATATTACAGATAAATAAGAGCTAAGTACAGCAAAATTAATTAGGCAAATCTTTTGGTTCTCTCCTCATCTCTTTCTATTTACACCCCAATAACAGAGAATATATTTTCTTGTTAACTACACGTGGGTCATTCCCCAGAACTGTCTATATGTTAGACTACAAAAGTCTTAAATTCTATAAAGCAGAAATAACACAAACAATAATCTTTGACCCTATTGCAATAAAATGTAGACATTAATAATGAAATCATAAAATCTAAGAACTTTCATCTAGAAATTTAAAAAAACTCTAATTCACTTATGTGTCAGAGAGGAAATGTAAACTTCAATTGCAGAATTTCTAAAAGTGATGAGAATGAAAACAGTAGCAAAATCTATAGAAAAGAAACAATGATCAGAGGAAATTTTATAATGTGTGTGTATATACACACACACACATATATATATACACACACACACACACACACACACACACACACATATATATGGAAGAATAGAAATAAAAGTGAATACCCAATTCAAAAAGCTAGAAAAAGTAATCTCTCCAGGGAAAAAACAAAACAAAATATAAAAAAAAGACTATAAATGATAAAAACAAAACTTCATGTAGTAGAAAATGGAAAAATAGTAATACTAATTGAAGCACTATTTCTTTTAAAAATCAGCAAAATAATCACTACCTTAGTATTCACATACAACGAAGTAAAAGAGTGACAAAAAGGAAGCAATCTAAACACACGTCTGCACAAACCTATGCTAAAAAAATGGAAAATCTAAATCAAATGAATAATTTTTCTTTTTTTTTTTTAAATTTTCTTTAC
>ML660214.1:1196343-1213529 GCA_007570785.1 Antilocapra americana
TTCTCCCACATCATCCCACCCTTGCTCTCTTCCACAGAGTCCACAAGTCTGTTCTATACATCTGCGTTCCTTTTGCTGTCTCACATGCAGGCAAATGAATAATTTCTTAGAAAAATATAACTTATGAAAAGTGGTCCCAGAGGATACTAATATGAGTATTAAGGATTATTTATAAATTGAGTGTGAGTAAAGCTGTATTAACCTGACTCAAACTTGGACAAATCTGACTATACAAAAGCAAAAAAGGAATCTCTGTGCAACCCAAAACACCATAATCAATATTAAAAGATAAATAATAAACCGAGAGAAAATATCTGTAACATATATAGTGAAAACTCATGGATTTTTGGTAAAAATGTAAATTGGTACAACCACTAAAGGAAATAGTCTGGAGAGTCCTCAAGAGACTAAAAATTGAGATTTGCAGGTTCCAGCAATTCCATTTCTGAATATTTACCTGAAGAAAGTGAAAATATTAATTCAAAAAGTTATAGGCACTGTTATATTCATTGCAGTACTATTTATAATAATCAAGATATGGAAATAACCTGTGTCCATCAACTTGATAGAAAAATGTGTAAGAGTTAGGAATAGACAGTTCACAAAATGCATAAACAAATGTCCTTTATACATGAAAAGATGCCCAACTTCCTTTTACAAGTTAGCACTATTTTGAGATACAATTTCTCACCTATCAAATCAGCAAAAATTCAAAAGCTTGGCAACACATTCTTCAAGCAAGACTGTGCAAGTGTTGCACCCCTCCCCTATAATATTGGTGGATGGGCAATATCTTGCAACCCCTATTGAGAGGAATTTAGCAATAACTAATACAACCAGACATACTTTACCCTTTGACTCAACAATCTCTAAAAAATTTCTTTAAAGTTTCATCTTTAACAATGCACAAATCAAACACAGAAGGTTATTTTACTAGCAAACTCTGAAAATAATGTAAATATCCAAGCAAGATGAATGGTTAAATGAACATGGTACATACACCCACGATGTAGTACTATATAACAGTGAAACTAATGAGGGAAATCTCTATAATGTAATATATGGTGACTTGTGGAATATATTGCTAAAAGAAAAGATTTCCATGCTTTTGGAAAAGGTGAACCATCAACTAAAGAAACTGTTTAACTGTAGGAGATGGGCATAGATGATAAAGTTGAAGGGATAAGAAAAAGAAAGACATTTTTGAGAATAGTTCTTTGTAGTCCATGTCAATGTTTATAATTTTTTTAATATGAAAAACCCTCAAATTAAATACAAACAAAAGGCAAATGACCCTAATTGTATATGAAATTGCTAATCACTCAGAAAAACTCAAATTTTAGAGAAATTATAGACTAACATTTCATTGTGCAAAGACCCAGAAGGTAAACAAATGTATTTATAATGTCACACAATTTGGCATACTTTCTTTACAGGAAGCATTAGGATACTGATTTCTGGGTCGTGGAGTTAATTTATCTCAGTTCTTATACTTTCTGTATTGGGAAATCCAGTGGGTCTGGAGATTAGGAGTGTCATGATCAAAAAAAGCTGCAATAACTAAGTTTCAAGAGTATGGGGCTGGGCAAACATTAATCTCTGACTTATGGGCAGACTAGAATTTAATAATTCAGAGGGGAAGGCACAGATCTCTGGAGAGGGCAGGTTTGATCAAAGTCTTTCCAAATGACACTTGGTCTTAGGCTGACAGTGACTTTAGAGAACTAATACCATAGGCTTCTGTGAAAAGGACCTTCGGGCATTATGGAGGCGCAGAGGTGGGTTCCACTCACTCTGGGACTCTGCCATTCCAGATAATCCTAACAGCCTTAGTGCTATTACAGACACTGGGCATTTGGAATGTAAAGTCACTGCAGCAGGGAACCTATAAAAATCTGGAAAATGAAAACAGGTATTTTTTTCTAGCAGTAGAACAGAGGAGCCTGGCAGGCTACAGTCCATGGGGTCAGAAAGAATCAGACACGACTGAGTGACCAAACATACACACACACACACACACACACACACACACACACACACACGGGAGAATCTATCCAAGTTTTGCTGACTTTGTGGGAGCAAGAATGAGATTTTGCTTCAAGATACAAGGTCTTGTTTAGATATAGAGCAGTACCTAAATCTTGGTCTACGGGCTTGTAAGAGGGAAAGCTTGCAGAAGAAGTTGGATCCAGAGTAGGAGGCTGGAGATTGAAAACTTTCTTCCTCCTTAGGTTGTCCTATTTCCCTCATAAAGAGGTCAGTCTAATTCTACAGTTTTCTCAGTGTGACACCTCCAAATGGGGAGGTCAGATGGGTGCAATGACTAACAGTTAAGCAGCTCGTAACATGCTCTTCTATAATGCACAGTGTCTATACTTTATTTATTGACTCAAAGTAAGTATTAATAATGAAAATTTTAAAAACTGTTTAACCATCACTTTCCATGGAGTCAAGACGAAGACCTGGATAGATTATCAGAAAGAAAAACTTAAAAAAATTGTTTTAATTCTCCACTTTGCCTTATCAATGAAGATCTTAAAGATTTAGGAGAAACAACTGAGATAAATAGCCACATCTTGCCACGGTTTTGATGGCTGCTGTGACTGCTGTTTTCTTATGCCCCCAAAATGATAGGCTTTCAATAGCATATCTGATGGTTTTGCGATTGAAAATGTTCTTGATGAGATTCGGATATATTAAATTAAGAGAAATTTCAATTTATCATTGATGGTATTACTTAATATCTCTAATAATGTAACACATTTATGAACCTCTTTTTTTATTCAAGAAAATTTATTGCTTATCTGCTTTGAAGGAGGCAAGAAACTAGGTTGTGAGGCTATAGGGATATGTCTCAACATCCATGGAGCTGATAGCTTCAGGCAAAGCCAGCCTTTAAACAAATACGTTCACTTATTATTAATTCATTATAATTTATGATACTAAGAGAAGTACGAGCATATCTTACTCTACCTAAAGCCTCAGGTGATTTTTTAAAAGCTTGGAATCATAGGATGTTACATTTCATGGGCATCATTCATTAAGATTGATTTCAATAATCTTAATGCAACAAGTCATCAATACATTTGTCAATTGGGTATTCTGGGAAGAATTCGTACAATAGATGTCATTGCTCTAGCAGAGAAGTCTTTTTAAATTTAATGAATTGGCTATATGAAAGAACATTCTACTGTTTAAAATCTCTAGGGACAACTAACTATTGAACATCAATACAGTAAGGACTTGGAAAAATGAAATTTAAAATTTACTTTTGTTTATTATATTAGATGAGCTGAATTCTACGTATGAATATGCCCTAATTTCATCTTCTACTTAATATGCAGCCTCAGAACAATGTTTAATTAAAATGCCACTTTGACCAGTGAAACAAATCAGACTGAGCACAAACCCAGGGCTGCTAACTAAAATGTGTAGAAAGACACACCAGCTCTGCATGATGGTACTGTCTGAAGCATCTCCCACAACAGTGGAGGTAAGAAGCATCATGACAGCTCTACATGCCATTAAACACTAACATAAATTTTGTTTTTGCCATGACAACATGGATTCTACAAGGCGTTCATGCTTTATAGACAAGTAATCTGGACATCTGTCAAATTGGGGTGACACAGTGTTGCCACAGATGCTCTACTTTACCTGGTTTGCTGAGCTCTGTGTTTTTCTGGCAGAACAAAGAATCAGTTCCTGGACATTTTTGAAAAGCACACTTAAAAAGAAAAATCAATAAAATACTAATTGTCAATGTCTTTGGGGGAGAGAAAGGAAGCATGGGTACCTTCTATATTTCCTCTCTGTGTTGTGGAATGCTTTTAAATATTAACAGAATAGGCAAACTGACCAAGCTCATAGTGCTATGATTTATACTTGTTCCAGGCAGAGAAAATGTGTAATTCTCAGCAGTACTTATCACAGATAGATCACAGAATGTCAAAGGTAATGAGACTTGAAAGATAAAACAGCGAAATACTTTTTCTGTGACATAAGAAGAGGAGGTTGACTATTCAGTATGTGACTGAAACAATAAGATTTCTGATTTCCTGTTTTGAATTAAACTAAGGCACTAATGCTGCCTATTAAAATTTAATGACAGAAATACCAAAGTACAGACATTAAATTATATTTATATAGCCAGATGTGTGCGTAGGATTGTCCAAATGCTCCTTACCAAAATGATTTCCTGTTGAAACTATTTAAGCCGTATCCTCTAGCATAGATGTTGGAATCACACCCCTCACCCCTACCCCTGCCATCTTGGCAATATAGTGTAGAGAATGGTAACTTGAGAGGACATAAGCATCTATAAATCTGAGGGATGTGAATGGTATAATTGTCACAAGTACACTTTCAGCTAGGTTGAAATGAATTGTGAATCATAATAATACTGCAAGTATTAAAAAACCAACAAAGTGTCTATTAATATACACTGTGCTGGCATCAGAGGCATTCACTTCAAATACAGCATTTTACTCAGAGAGGGAAGGGGTACAGTTTTAGAACAAATCCTGAATTTCCTGATCTCCCCACACAAAAGGGCAATGACTTCTATCAGTAAGCTTCCAGAACAAAAGAGGGCAGAATATTTTTTTCCAGTTATTTGGGTGCTGTGATTTACATGAATCTTTACGTATCCAGGTTTGTCCCATCTTTGCAGTGTTCTTAGGTGGAAGGACTGGATTAGAATTAGATATGAGAAACAGAGAAGCAAAATTGCTTTCTAATGAGGCATAGAATCCTACGTGATACAAAATGTGGTAGTGAGGTATCCCATAGTAACACTAGAAAAAAGTAGAGGATTTGGAATGAAGAGAAAAACTACATTACTGCTTTGTTTCCTGGTAGAAGAAACAAAGGAACGTGGAAAATAGCTGAGGGTGAGATTTACTAATGTTGTCCACAGTAAGTAAAACTGCAAAATATAAAAAGGCCCGGAATAGAAAACATGATGCCTGCTGTGTCTGCAAGGTATTGAGATGCCTAAAACATGGGGGAAATTCTTGGAGAGCACTTCAACTCAGTGAAAAATATTACCTGTATAAAGCTGTCAAAGTCTGTCTCAGTTTAGGTTACTTGGCATGTAAAGAACCAGTCAATCCCACAAATTAGGCTGCCCCGCAGGCATTTCTAACTCACATACCAGGCTTTCAGGAAACATTAAAGGTCCAAGTGGAGCTATGATTTGTACCCATGGTAACAACTGGACTGTGTGTAAATCATGTGAGCAGTGACAATGTGATATGATGTAGGACTCAGCCACTTTTGTAAGACTTTACAAAAGTAAAGTAAAAATTCAAACTAGTCAACAGCAGTGCTATGTGCAGACAAAGTACACAGGGAGTTCTAGAGGGCCACATGGTCTAGAGGAATCACATAATTTCTAACCTGTAATGGCCTTTAGAGGCAAAAAACACTGAAAATACTGATTTGTTCACAGAGCATCACTAGTTAAAACATTATTTTATGATAATTGGGTTAAGGTGTTAGGCTACATTTCATATATAGCCTGAGATTCTCTAAAATTTTCAGAATCAACTCTGATATACACAGGGCATATAGTACAGAGAGCAAGTATAAGCAATGACAATAGTTGTTAAAACATATTAACATACTTTCCTATTTCACATGTCCCTGTGTGTAACTCTCCATCTATTTAAGCAGTCATGTATTTTAGAAGATTTAGGCCTGGTCAAATGGGACTATAAACAGAAAGGGCCAAGAATCAATGAATGACTTCCATGTCACAAGACTGAGAGTAGGACTTGTTGGTGCAAAGCCCTGGGAGAAAGGATTCAGGGGGTAGAGTTCTTGGAGCTCTAGACAAAGGCAAGGACCATAACTTGAGCAGGTATAAGCCATCCTGGGGTTCCCTGGTGGCTCAAACAGTAGAAAATATGTCTGCAATGCAGGAGACCCTGGTTTGATCCATGGGTTGGGAAGAATCTCTGGAGAAGAAAATGGCTACAGACTCTAGTTTTCTTGCCTGGAAAATCCCATGGACAGAGGAGCCTGGTGAGTTATAGTCCACAGGGTTGCAAAGAATCAGACATGACTGAATGACTAACATTTTCACTTTTCACAAGGCATCCTGCAGCAGAGAACAGCAGGCCCACCACAGACATTTGTTGCCATAGAGATACTTGTTCATCTACTACCTTGGATCCAAGAGGACAGGAGAGAACTACTGGGGAAAAAAAACTGATAGGAAATCTGAACTTAATTAATATTAACAGGCTATTGCCACCCTGCTGTCTCCCAAATAAATGTTTTGAATTAAAAGGGACAAGAAAAACAAATAAAAAAAAAGACCACCTTTAACTGGAAAGTTTAAATTTCTTCACCCTCCATGAACAATAATGAAGGCGACAAAGCAAATGAGATTAGTTACATAAAATTAAAATCTTTTCTTATATATGAGCGGTAGTTTACAAATACCAACCTTGCTATGCTAGCACTAAACTAAAATCGTGTATCAATATTTAAGCAAATATATTTGACAGAATTACTGTAGGCTTTGGAATCAGATAAAACTGATTTGAATTTTGGGTTTTCTTGGTTAAACCTCAGTTTCTTTATCCTGCATGATGTTATAAGGAATAGAAATGTAGAGTGCCTGACCTGCTTGGTGCTCAAGAAATGTTAGGTTTTACTGTGACTGTTCTCGATGTTGTTTTTGCTCTGTCATCATCATCAGTAGTAACTATAATAGTAGCGATGGTAGGACTCAATGGAATAACGATGGGTCCATATTTAGAGTGTGTGGGAGGTAAAAAATCATTAGCCTTTTTGCTTCACAATTATTTGAAGAAGAAGATTTTTCAAAATTATTTGAAGTATGGGAAAGAACTTATAAAACTGGGTGTGAAAAATAAGGATTGAAAAACTATTAAGTAGGGGAACCTATCTATTATTTTCTTTCTGTGTAAGGTTGGCTTGAAGGCTTCAGAATAAGAATTCTGACATTTAGCAGTCTAGCTTCAAAAATGGGAAAAGTGACTTGATTTATGGGATTATACTTTGCTTAATACAAAGGGATGCAACTGGAGTTCATAAAGAAAACTACCTGAAAACAAACAGTTACATGTGCTTATAATTCTTAATTAATATATATATAAATTACTCTTTATAAAATATTACAGTGTGACTCTTTATTATATACAGTTAACAAGCATATTTGAAATTAATTCTTTAGTTTGCAAATCAAAACCACATCAGAACTCCAAATATAGCCTTTGAAATAACAACTTTAGGTAACAATGATATTTTCATTAGAAAATTCCTTTGTTTGATATGGTGGCATTTTTCTTTCAGTAAAAGTGTAAATTATTAAAAAAATCTATTTTTGCTCAAAGGTCAATTGATTATTGTCACTCAGAACTAATACCTGAAAAGAAAATGTAAATCTGTCTTAGATTTATGGCGCTAGAAAAAGGAAATTTTTTCATCTGGAAAATAGAAAAAAAGGTGAAGAACCTGAAAGCTACTTTATCAGTGTTAAAAATAAACATATGATACTCAGCAATCTAATAGAGATACAACTTAGATGGTTTTAAAACTGCTATGATCCATGAAGTTCCACAGTGAGAGGTGACAGTTAGAAAACTCAGTAGGACCAGATGCAACAGAACAGACTGGAAAGGACTCCACAGGCAGCTAAGAAAAAGAAAAAAACAATAGAGAGAGAAAGAATATGGTACACCATGGGAAAAAAGGGACTTCTGTTGAGTTCTATCATCTGTTTTCTGTCTCTCTCTCTTTGAGAAACTTGAAAACAGGGAACATATCTCACTCATTTTCTATTCCAAAGCCTAATAGGTGCTCACCACAGGCCTTTATTAAAGGAATGAATCAGGTGCCCACTGTGGCACTTGGAGAGCTAAAATATCTTATACCTTTGTCGGAAGAGCAATCTCAGAGATTTGGGTAGCACAAGGAATGTTGGATTCCTAAGACATTAATACTTTATAGTTGTTTATTAAATAAATGTTAACTCAGTTTTTAGTCAGATGTTTTCCTGTTGAGAATTTTTGCCCCATATTTCAGATATTTTGAGATGTGCTGGGCTGAGATGGGGAAGGAGAAGGAAAAGCTATGGGCACCATTCCATAAAGCTCACTTCCTCCCTTGTTACTGAATGCTAGAGAGGCACACGAGGATTAAAGAACTGTTTTAGTATGACTATGAAAAATAGGTATTAAAGCCTTAGTTGTATTGCTTTCAGTAATACAGATTTTGGGGGGCATGTGGTAGAAGTATGCCCAGGTGCCCTCAAATGAGGGGACAGCCATTTGTAGCAGCGGCTGCAGTAGACAGCAGATCCTCTATAGAGAGGTGCCCCTTGCGCTGTGTCCTCAAAGATGAGTCAACATTACCTGAAACGTTTCTTACTGAGGGGAGTTTACCTTACATTGAAAAAAAATGGCATTTAATTTCAATGCTATTTATGTTCCTATCTTAGTATTTCAGGATGCTATCTTGAAAATTTTTTGTAGCCAAAGTTATAACACTTCCAGTCTTATCTCAGTTATTAAGCATCATCAAAGCACTAAAATTAGCTGTAACTATATAATAGAGAGAGAAGACACCGTGCTTACTGCTTCATGCATCATCCTCTTGATCCTCCTAACGACCCTATTTGTGTGCTCAGCCTTGCCCTCCTCGTTGCGACTCCATGGACTGTAGCCTGCCAGGCTCCTCTCCCATGGGGTTTTTCTAGGTGAGAATTCTAGAGTGGGTTGCCATTTCTTCCTTGTAGGGGTACTATTTAATTGCTTGGAGTGCAATGTCACAACTAAAATTATTTTTGATGAGGGTGGGAGGTGGTAGTCCTGGAATCCCTTTGACTTTAAAAGATTCCTTTCTGGACGGCCTTTCTTGGGACTCCCACTGTTCTAAATGTTGGTAAGAAAATATGAAGGGAAAGATTTGGCATGTGTGTATCCATCCTTTTTGAGGAATGCCCCATGATTCTGAAATAATTTTCACATTGCTCTTCAGTAGGAGTCTAAGTTCAATATTTTCAAATCCTTTCATACTGCATTCCCTTGTTGTGCGATACAGTGAATGTCAGCTTTGGTTGGACAGAAAGATATCAACACACATATCTTAGCTAACACTAGAGTCATAATTTAATCTTTGATATGCAATAGCGAGGACATTCAGAAACATTAGAAACTTAAAACATTTTTCTGGCATTCACGTGACAAGAAAATGTGGATGCACTTGGAAGCCTATTCTACTTTATTTGAATTGTAATGCCATCTGCCAAAACTTACTCTGTCAAAAAGTACTGCTCTGACAACATAGGAAAGGAACTTTGTGTGAGAAACAGGCATCTGTTTTTTGCTTAAATCACAAAAGGCACATTTTGTTTGCATTCACAAGGGATTTCTGCAAATTCACTATCCAATTAATGTCAGTCTGTGACAATGACAAAATAAGCAGATTCTTAAATGAGTCCCATTTCTTCTCAGTTTTAGATTTGCAAAGCATGAAAGGATTATATGGTGTAGTACAGAAATGTACTCTTCTGATTTATAATGAAGCCATTTTTCCTCTATGAAGATGACATTACTGGCCTCACGTGGGCACTCGTGCCAGGTAAGTCTCTAGTAGGTGCAGTGAACTCATACCAGGTTATCCTTGTCTGGTTCTCTGTGATACGAAGCTCGTACCTTTGTACAATGATCAGCAGAATTCACCTGGAGTTACAGACTATGCAAAAGGCCCAAACAAAGTTTCAGATCCTAATTCCAAGATCTTAAATGCCTTGGAAGTGTGTGGTGAGAGTTGAAACTGGCCAGACATCTGCTCAGCTGTTTCACAAATACATAGCACATATTCTGCTTTTAACCTGTTAGATATGGCAGAGGGGATGGCAACAGATAAGATCCTTGTCTTGGAATAATTTACAATCTACACGGAGAGGTAAAAACATCTACATTTAAAAACAGAAACAGATCCATAGAGAGTATTTATGAATGAAGGTGCAGGTGTGAATTGATATACATAAATACTGTGTAATTTCATAATAAATAATGTGCCTTCATGTAGCTTCATGACTCTCATTGATTCTCAAGTAGAATTGCAAAGCAAGCAAAGAACAGAAGTGGGTGATACTTGTGGGTTAAAAAATAAGATGACTTCAGGCATGGGCAATGGGAAAGGTACGTGGGATGATGACTAGTTTTGCAGAGAATGAACGTAGGGAAGTACATAAATTGTAAGTTAATTATCGTAGTGGGAAAAGAGTATTTATGTTAGCTAATGAGAAAAGGTTGTGTGTAATGTACATAAATTGATAGAATATTTTTGATTTCTAGGTTAATTGGAAACTTCTGTAGTGTCTAAGATGAGGAACACCATAATAGATGTAATTGGGAAAGCCCTAATCAGGTACTCACACTCTTGGTTTTTCTATCATTAGTACCCAGCACATGCCTAGCACAGTGCTTCAAATAAAACACAAGGATGAATGTTTAGAGCCAGGAGGTAAGCTGGTTATATTCAAGAGGACACCTGCATTTCTGTGGCTGCCCTGATTCAGACCCTCTTTCCTATTTTTGGATGATTCTCCACAAATCGAACCTTAGCAGGAGGTGGATACTACATCCAACTACAGAAGTTGGAAAGACTACGTGCTTGCCTTCCCTGAAGCTTGGAAATTAAGGCATGGGCCTGTTTTTAATCCAGATTTGGGCAGTCAGACACAACCACCTGGGATTCTGAATCTGGAACTAGTGGTGCAAAGAAGCAGCCACTGTGATATATTCTAGTGATGGACGAAACTGCCACAGCTAGTTGTAGGGGCAGCCATGGCAGTTTGGCCAGAGAACAGTATCTTCCTTGGTCTATTCATGAGAGGTGACTCAGGCTGGGGTTCTGGCTATGAACACTCACTTTCTTATTTTCCAACCGTGGTTTTCCCAATTTCCTTATCATTCTGTCAGCTACCAAACAGTCTTTCAATAAATTCATCTTCTACCTAAATCAAGAGAGTCAGTTTCTATTGTTTGCACTCAAGAACTTTGATAAAAGTATCTCAGGCAGGAAATGAGTAGGAGCCTGTTTTGTGACAGTGATAATGCAGAGAGTGAAGAAAGGACTCTTTCTTGAGAGGAACTGACAAGGATCAATGGACAGACTTGGTAACTAGCAAGATAATGCCGTTCCATTCTTGCTTCACTCCCGTTTGCAGCAATACATGCATGACATGGCCTAAGGGATAAAGCAGACGAAAACTAAATATTTACAAATATATATCCTAATGGATTCATAATAAAGTATTTGTGGAATATGTGAACAGAATGTAAGTGTGACATTTCTTCAGAGAATAAACTAAACTGGGGAAGTGGTGGTAAACATAAATAGTGTTTTTACCTAAAAATATCTTTCTACTGGAAGTGTGAAGCTTTCATGAGCCAATATACTTTTTGTCTCTGTGTATGTTTATGAGAACCATGTTGTTTTCATTGAATTCTTAAGTCTGATAACCAGCACCTGTTGCCTCAATCTCAACATGGCTCAAACAGAATGCACAGTTTTTCCTCCAAGTGGTCTTTCATCCACGTTTTGCCTCAGTGATAAGCACTACAGGTGTCGGATACCCAAGCAAGGAACCATGGATTTCTTCCTTCCTCTTCCGATTATCCAACAAGTCCTGTATTCCATCCCTTAGTCATCTCTTAATAATTCCCTGCCCCTCCATTGCTGACTGTAGCCAAAAATCTCATCACTTCTTAACTGGAGTTTTGGAATTGTTTCCTTGTTCTTTCCAATTCACCCCTACCAGAAATCCTTAGGTGCCCTTCCTTTGCTTTCTAAAGTCTAACCCCATTAGAAAGGCACAAGGTTCTACCATGTTCACATCTTCTCTCAAGTACATAAACCTTTTGTGCTGTTTTTTTTTTTTTTTCTTTCATGCTTAAATGTTACACTATCTCTTGACTTCTTGTTTTTACAAATGCTGTTTCCTCTGCCTGGAACCTTGTTGTAGGAATGAAAAGAGTGCATATTATATATGAAACCTG
Organism: Antilocapra americana; assembly: GCA_007570785.1. Taxonomy (NCBI): domain Eukaryota; kingdom Metazoa; phylum Chordata; class Mammalia; order Artiodactyla; family Antilocapridae; genus Antilocapra; species Antilocapra americana. The sequence goes on from ML660214.1 coordinate 1,208,388, forward strand.
AAGGATATCCATAACAACACTTGGGCTATTTTTATGATCATAAACAATCCTTTTTAAAAAGGTAAGAGAAGGTCTAGGTTATTTCCATTAACCAGCACTTAGTCTATAGTGAAGCTGGATCTGTAAGACACAATATACAATTGTTCCCCAAATGTTCAATGGTCAGAATGCTAGTTCTTTTGAAAGAGGAGAAGATTTATCGAACAACATTCTTGGCCCCAAAGGGAAAGGAAGTTCAGAGAGCTGCTTTGCCTTTCTTTCAACTTCAAAATGGAGTTTCAAAGACAGAGTCCTTTAGAGGCTCTTGTTTAATGCAAGTATATCTTTAGTATGGGGAATACAGAAGAGAGCAGGGGAAAAAAATACATTTAAAACAGAGGGACTAGGAGATTGTGAGATAAAGAAACAAAGAAAAAACTTAAACAGTTTAAAGTCAAATGAAGAGAGGGAGGAGGGGAAACAACACAAATGGTCACAAGTGCAGAGAAAGCTCTAGCTTCATTCTGAGATTCAACTTCAACAGAAAATTGGTGTTTTGGATTTTTTTCCCAGTGTTCTGCTCAAAAATTTCCCTCATCTTCATCACCCAGGTCCTCAAGGTCAGGCAACATCCACAAGTAATGAGGCATTTGACTGACAGTCTGAGGCACAATCTATACTCTCTGTGCTTTGCAGTTCAGTATGGGGAAGAGCTAGATATGACCCAACCCAGAGCACAAAACTTGTTCTGTGATCTAGCATTATAGGTATTTTCCTGGCTCACTTAATATATTTCTAACTTTGAATTAACTTAGATGGCACTCCTAAGAGAAAAATGTTATACAGGTGTTATTATTTTTCTATGTCCTACAGTGAATTCAGTTTTTCTTCTAAAATGAATGTGAACAATGTACAAAATTGAAAATAATCCAGGAATATGATGAAAATGCAAATACATTCTTAAACATTTATTTTGTACAAAGTGGATGGAGGAATGCAGTATAGCACTAAAAACAGAGAGCATCCAGGATCCAAAAATGGGTCATATTGATTCCAAGAATGTAGAGCATGTGAAAAATATTACCTGTCTATGGACAACAGAATAAAACTTTTTTTATGAGGCTGTGTGATTTCATTCATATACCTGTCATTGTTGAATCTCCAAGTCTAGTCCAGTGCCAGGAAAACAGTAAGTATTCAAGAAACATAAACTGAATACATTGTTAGCCTAGAAGGTAATCTGGAGATACTATACCAATAGTTTTAAGATGACTCTTTAAATTTCAAGATAAATAATATAAAATCTAATCTCCACACCACAAAGTGATTTAAGAAAAGAACAAGTCATATAAAATCATACCCCATTAAGAAAAATACTCCCCAGTGTGATTTAGAAAAAAAAATCCAAATTTCATATCTGGATTGAATGAATGACTGAATGTGAGAAATATAAAATGTTATGAAATCATGTTTAAGTGAAAAGGGGAATGTGGTGTCTGATACATTCAAGAAATATAGAATTCAGGAAAGAAAAGAAGAGAGGGTTAGATTAAATCTCTGTTCTTGGTCTTAAGAGAAAGAACTTGGACTATTAGGTTTCTTAGTTAGCTCAGTAGTGGGCAAAGGGATACACTAAATAAATGACAAATATTTTCAAATAACTTCCTAGGTAGCAATTTAACTTTTAGTCATGCTGCTGCTGCTAAGTCGCTTCAGTTGTGTCCGACTCTGTGTGACCCCATAGATGGCAGCCCACCAGGCTCCCCAGACCGTGGGATTCTCAAGGCAAGAACACTAAAGTGGGTTGCCATTTCCTTCTTCAACGCATGAAAGTGAAAAGTGAAAGTGAAGTTGCTCAGTCGTGTCTGACTCTTAGTGACCCCATGGACTGCAGCCTACCAGGCTCCTCCGTCCATGGGATTTCCTAGGCAAGAGAACTGGAGTGGGTTGCCATTGCCTTCTCCATAATAGAGGGTTAGGATTATTATATTCACCTCTGTAAACAATATTGGGTAGTATCCTAAACATTAAACACTGTTTATGAAAAGTAAGAGTCTAATTATATATCAAAGAGAGAAAAAAGGATGAATACATCCTCCGTGAAGCTGAACTGTATGTTTGACTGTGTGTGCTGTGTGAAAAAAAGCCAAGAATAGAAACTGGCTATCTACATGCTACAATCAGGTAGAAGATTCTTCAAAGGAATGTCAAATTGAATCAAATAATCCACCATCAAAGACAAGTCAGAAACTGAAGCAGCAGTGTTAACTCAGTTGACTCAGGTATTATAAAAAAGAATGCGTGAAATGATTTGATGTACTACTGCGGATTTCACATCAGGGTCAGAAGGATGCTTATTAAACTTACAGTCTGAATTTGATTTTATTACCGGTGTTTATAACATTGCCTGTCTAGAAAATATCTTAACTATTAGTTTGCCATCTCTTGCCTGATTGTCTGGAACTTTCCTAGTATCATGTTGACTGAGAAGGCCTTAATATTCCCCTCAGCTTGACTAACCTTAAGAAAGGTTTCTTTCAGAATACATTTGAATCAGTTCTACTGAGGTGGATGAAATTGGAGCCTATTATACAGAGTGAAGTAAGCCAGAAGGAAAAACAACAATACAGTATACTAACACATATATATGGAATTTAGAAAAATGGTAATGATAACCCTGTATGTGAGACAGCAAAAGAGACGCAGATGTATAGAACAGTCTTTTGGACTCTATGGGAGAGGGCAAGGGTGGGATGATATGGGAGAACAACATTGAAACATGTAAACTATCATATGTGAAATCAATCGCCAGCCCAGGTTTGATACTAGATACAGGGTGCTCAGGGCTGGTGCACCAGGATGACCCAGAGGGATGGAATTGGGAGGGAGATGGGAGGGGGGGTCTGGAAGGGGAACGCGTGTATACTCATGGCAGATTCATGTCAACGTATGGCAAAACCAACACGATAATGCAAAGAAAATAAATTAATTAATTAAAAAAAAGAGAAAGGTTTCTTCCTCACTGTGGGCCCCTGACTTGCCTTTTCTTAGAGCAATTACTTTAGAAACTTGCAACTGTAATTTCTTTCTCTGCCTCTTCAAGATATACGTCTTGTAAAACTCAGGAATATCTTTCACAAAGACCTAGGAGCCATCTCTTGAAATGTAATCACCAAGAAAGATACCACCCCTATCACCCAGATTTTATGACTTCTGCAGGAGAATAGGAGCCCAAATTTGATAAATGCCAATTAACAAACACAAATGGCCTAAACACTGTAACCAAAATTGTCCATTCTTTCACCTCTATGGTCCTCCAATATTTTCCATTAGTGAGCACTAGCATTTGAAAATCCTCCTGCTTTCTGTCTGGGGAGTTAGATTGATTTCTTTCCCCTATTATTGCAATAGTCTTGAATTAATCCACCTTGCCTTTATAATATGTCTTTCTTGTCTGTCTATTGCAGTATTTCTTTGACAGTGGACTGATCTGTTTTCTCATCTTCCTAAACTGTTTCTTCTCTTGATATCAGGTAATATTTTCTAGTTGCTTTTAAACCAGTAAAAGGCTTCTTTTAAATAAGAGGTTTAGAATAAATGTAATTGAAATGGAAATCCAAGACAGGAATAGTAAATGATAAATAAACTGAAGAACAAAAATAATCAGAGTAGAATATGAAAATTTAGGTCATTGGATAATATTGCCAACTAAAAACTACCACATGCCCTCTGCCTCTACAAGGTTTAAGTCACTATCCACTGCATTTGCTGACCTTCAAACACATGCTGAAGTAAGTTCAGGGTGGGGGTCAGGAGTGAGGCTTTCTGTGTCCTGGGAAAAATTGGCAAACCAAGCCTTCAGATAGAGAGTTTCAGGAGAAGGTTTTATGAGCTCAATTTCTTGCATCTTCTCACATCTAGAAGAGCACTAAAGTTATTAACAAGAAATTTCCTCCTTGTAACCAGCAACAACCTTTGGCAAAATGTATGCTTGATTCCATGTGTCCTCCTTCACTAGAAACACATATATACACCCCACCTTCAGTTCAGTTCAGTGGCTCAGCTGTGTCCGACTGTGCTCCATGGACTGCAGCACACCAGGCTTCCCTGTCCATCGCCAACTCCTGGAGCTTGCTCAAACTCATGTCCATCCAGTCGGTGATGCCCTCTAACCATCTCATCCTCTGTCGTCCCCTTCCCCTCCTGCCTTCAATCTTTCCCAGCGTCAGTGTCGTTTCTAATGAGTCAGTTCTCATCAGGTGACCAAAGTATTAGAGCTTCAGCTTCAGCATCAGTCCTTCCAATGAAAATTCAGGGCTGATTTCCTTTAGGATGGACTGGTTGGATCTTCTTGCTGTCCAAGGGACTCTCAAGAGTCTTCTCCAACACCACAGTTCAAAAGCATCAATTCTTTGACACTCAGCCTTCTTTATGGTCCAACTCTCACATCAATACAGGCTACTGGAAAAGCCATAGCTTTGACTAGACAGACCTTTGTCTGCAAAGAAATGTTTCTGCTTTTTAATATGCTGTCTAGGTTGGTCATAACTTCTCTTCCAAGGAGCAAGTGTCTTTTAATTTCATTGCTTGCAGTCACCATCTGCAGTGATTCTGGAGCCAAAGAAAATAAAGTCTGTCACTGTTTCTATTGTTCCCCCATCTATTTGCCATGAAGTGATGGGACCAGATGCCATAATCTTAGTTTTCTGACTGTTGAGCTTTAAGCCAGCTTCTTCATTCTCCTGTTTCACTTTCCACAAGAAGCTCTTTAGTTCCTCTTTGCTTTCTGCCATAAGGTGGTGGCATCTGTCTATCTGAAGTTATTGATATTTCTCCTCACAATCTTGATTCCAGCTTGTGCTTCATTCAGCCCTTCATTTCTCATGATGTACTCCGCATTTAAGTTAAGTAAGCAGGGTGACAGCCCACCTTACCTCTCTGTTATGTGGAGCAGTTCCTCATAGCTGTCTCAGAGGCTGTCTCCTGGGCTATTGTCCTCTTTTTGACCCTCCAAAAACTTAATTCACAACTTTCACATTGTGCATGTTTTCAGTTGACAACATCAAAGAATAACTTAATGAAAAAATACTCTCCCACTCTTCACCCTGAACAACACAGAGAGAGAGAGAGAGAGAGAGAGAGAGAGAGAGAGAGAGAGAGAGA
>ML660214.1:1213539-1223668 GCA_007570785.1 Antilocapra americana
GAGAGAGAGAGAGAGAGAGAGAGAGAGAGAGAGAGAGAGAGAGAGAGCGCGCGAGAGAGCGCGCGCTTTCAATCTAATGCCCTACACAGAAATGCTCAAGGTTGGAGAATTTGGAAAATTTCTCTGCCAAGTGGAGAAATCTTCTTGATATATGATGTAAAATGCATGAGGATGATTTTTTAACATAACAGCAGGACTTCAACTATAGAATGCTAAGTGTTGATATTCTGCTAAGAAGCACTGCTAGTTTCAATAGAGCTACTAGTTTACAAAAAATAAATAAATCTATAGTGTATACAGTGGACAAAAATATAGACACATTAATAAACCTGATTGTTCATCAGATAAGTGGGTATTATAGATTTAGAACTCTGAGATTAAAGAAAATGAATCAAAGCAACACAAAACAAAATACATCTAAGAACACACTTAACTTGTCCGTTTTTCTCTTTTAAGAATGGGACATCCACATTTTGCTCGTAAAGAAATGCCTGACTGCATTTGGTTCGCTAGTTTTCTCGTTTATCATTATTCTGATAATGAAAGCTAAACTGTAAATATAAAATGTATTGACCAATACCATCTAGTTTATTTGGAAACAGCAGGTTGTCTAAGATTTTCCAGAGAAAATTGTGGGCTTCTTTTTCTTCTGTTAATAAGGGTAATTAGAAACATAATGGTCCATTTTGACTGGCAGCTTCCTTTTTGAAACTTCTCAGCAGCAGCAGAAAGTCTTCCAACTTAGATTTCTCTTCCAACAAAGATAAATACTTCATTATCTACTTACTTGTATCAGTTTAACTTAATTCAGCCCAAATCATCCCTCATAAAATTGATTATAATTGTCAGATTTTATTGGACTAAAATTAGTGCTCAGTTCTACTTTTTTAATCAGTTGTTATCAGGACTGTGCAAATGAGTAGAGTGAAATAAAAATAACTCAAATGTATAATCAGATCTTGTGTTTTTATTTCACACAATTTCTTAATAAAAGAAAGAATAATCTAGAGACAACTAGGTTCATGGAGATGGTTTAATTAAATCACTCAGACTATACTAAAAATTCTGTGAACAATATTTGATGATGAATTATTTAAGTTGGAGGTAAATTTAGCCTATTAATGATGGCAAAAATACCATAATGGTATTTTTAAGTTGGAAATAACACATGATGTCATCATTCCTACATGACTAGGAGAAGTACTTTTCAGTAGTAGAGCTAAATTATTGGAAAATCATATTTAAACAGACTTCTGGACATTTCTCCAGTTTAGAGAGATAAAATTTAACTTAATGTATGTTATTTCCCTTAATCCCCCCAAAACATGCTCATCATTCACCATGAAGTCCTTCTATTGAACATGATGTAAGTTATTTCTGTCTGAAGGTCTTATGTTTATTACTGTCATAGTGAAATATAAACCAGAGCATGAGACTGAGAAACCCATACTTATTTGTTCTATGTATTTATTTTATAAGTCTTTACATGGCATTCCCAAGTCAGCTGTCATCTATATGTTTTCTCATTTTCACTCATTTAAAAAATAACATTTTTTTTCAATGTCTGGAGTTTTGGTTTTGTGAAAACCTAGGGTACTTTTAGACTCTCAAGGAATAGTAACACAGTTCCCTGGAGACTGAAAAACAATAGCAACAAACCCCAGTATTTTTAAGATGGATCTATAGTATGGGGAAAATAAAATGGAAGGATAGATTGAAACTCAAGTAGTTGGGAATTATCAATATCTGCAACCTTGAACTTGCTACAGGTATTGAGGCTCCCAATCAACCTTTCATCTCCTTGCAAATGAAACTGGTTATTGTTTTAATTTGTATTACTGTGAAAACAGTTCAGGTAAACATTTTTATATGTTCATTAGACATTTAAATTTCTCTTTTTTGAATTAACTACTGTATTCTTTACCCATTTATCTTTCTAGATAGTTTTTCTATATAAGTACTTCTACACTTTCTTTTGTGTTAGTATATATATCTCATTTTCATATACTATAAATTTTATATATTATATATAAATATATATACACATAATACATAATTTTATATATAATATATAAAATATATACATTTTATATATTTTTAATTAATCTCTATTATTTTATTAGTTAGTTAATCTCATTTTTATTCTTTTATGTTTCATGCTTAACTTTTACCTTGAGAAAAAGGCATTTATTTTTACTGCTTTTAATGGGTGAAATTATTAAAATTTAAAAAATATAATAAATAATGCAAGTAATAAAAATAGATGTTATGGTAGTTTATTTTAAATTTTATAGAACTTAAAATGTATTAGTATTTCCTCATCTGTAAAGATGGAGCCAATAATACTCACAGCATAGTATTTAACACATAGTGAAAAAATGGGAGAAAATATTTGCAAACAATGTGACTGACAAGGAATTAATCTCCAAAATTTACAAATAACTCATGAGGCTCAATATCAAGAAAACAAAGGGCCCAATCAAAAATGGGCAGAAGACCTAAATAGACATTTCTCTGAAGGAGAAATACAGATGGACAAGAGGCACACGAAAGATGCTCAACATCGCTATTATTAGAGAAATGCAAATCAAAACTATGAGGTACCACACCAGTCAGGATGGTCATCATTAAAAAGTCTACAAATAACAAGTTCTGGAGAGTGTGGAGAGAAAGGAACCCTCCTACACTGTTGGTGGGAATGTAAATTGGTATAACCACTATGGAAAATAGAATGGAGGATCCTTAAGAAACTAAAAATAGAGTTATCATATGACCCAGCAATCCTACTTCTGGGCATATATCCATAGAAAAACATGGTTCAAAAGGATACATGCACCCCAGTGTTCACTGCAGCACTATTTACAGTAGCCAAGATATGATAGCAACCTAAATGTTCATGAATGGAAAAGATGTGGTACATATATACAATGGAATATTATTCAGCCATTAAAAAGAATGAAATAATGCCATTTGCAATAATGTGTATTGGCCAGGAGATTACCATACTAAGTGAAATAAGTCAGTGAAAGACCAATATTATATGATATTGCTTATATGAGGAATCTAAAAATAAATGATACAAATGAATTTATTTAGAAAACAGAAACAGACTCACAGACTTAAAAAACAAAATTATGGTTACCAGGGGAGAAGAGTAGGAGAGGGAGGGATAGATTGGGAGTTTGAGCTTGACATGTACACAGTGCTATATTTAAAACAGATAACCAACAAGGACTATAAAGCACAGGAAACTCTGCTTAATACTCTATAATAATCTAAGTTGAAAAATAATTTGTAAAAGTATAGATACACATATGCTGCTGCTGCCGCTTCATTGTTTCAATCATGTCTGATTCTGTGTGACTATGGACTGCAGTCCATTGGGCTCCTCTGTCCATGGGATTCTATAGGCAAGAGTATTGAGTGGGTTTCCACGGCCTCCTCCAGGGGCTCTTCCTGACCCAGGGATTGAACATAGCTCTCCTGCATTGCAGGCGGATTCTTTACTGCTGAGCCAGCAGGGAAGCCCAGACACAAGCATATGTATAACCAAATTACTCTGCTGTACACCTGAAAGTAACACAATATCATTAATCAACTATACATCAATATAAAATAAACATAAAAAATAAAGGAACTAGCATGACAAGCATTAGTGGGGTGTGAAATGTTACTCTGGGAAATGGCAAAGAGATTAATGTTACTAGAGCAGGTTCCTGGTGTGAGGAAAGAGGACTGACAGAAGATGAAACTACATTAGATTAAAGGTAGATAGTAGGTATTTTGTATGTGATTAAGAACTTAGACTTTATCTTACAGGAAACTGGAAATCATCAAAGGTGTACCTATACAAAAAAGATCATTTCAAAAATATTTGGGAACAGTTTGTTATCTGAGAGAGAAAATACTCTTTTCAAGCTTTTTAAACTTAAGTCATTTTACAAGACCATCTATTTGCAGAAATGCCACACTTGTGAACTTAAGTCCCATGTTTCTCTTGATCATTCACAAATTTCCAATTTTGAAGCCTAAAATATGAACATGTAAATGTTTTTAAAAGGTTGTTAACCACCATCCCACACTGTCTTCCTTTAGAGACTGAAACCATTCTCAAGTAATAAGAACATTTTAATATCTCAATAATTTTAATCTGCACACAGAAGGAGGCAGGATTCACAGGGAAAACCACAGTTATCTGGATTAGGGTATGTCTCTTGGTGACAGACTGCCAAGAGGGAGCTGTACAGTTTTGACACAATCCATCTTCCTCTATGGGCCTCAGTTGTCTTATACATGACATGAGAAAAAAAAAATGGACTAGATGGTTTTTCTAAAGGTCCTCTCTTTTTAGGTTTAGAACTTAAACATTTTAGGTCTCTGATCTAAGGACCAAATTCTATGTCCAAACAAATGACACTGGCTTGATACATAATTTAAGTTAACTGAATCTGACAAAAGATTTAATCCATTAGTGGAAGAAAATGTTGTCTGAAGTTATCCAGGTTCATTTATAGATCACAAATATGCAGCTTTCCATTTAGGACTTTATGAAGAATGGTTATTCCATCATCACGACATTACAGAACATTCGAGGTTTGGGTGGAGATCAATTCAGTTCCTCTTAATTAGCAATTGGAAATGCTTAATTAGCAATTGGAAGTGTGATTCTGGAGTTCAAAAATAATTTTTCTCTGGAAAGATAAATTTGAGAGTCATTGTAGAAGTGGCAGCTGAGGCAACGTGGGTGGCTGGGAAAACTCAGGGAAGCATGTGCAGTTTTAAAAGAGAAGACAAGGGAGGTTGAACAAGCTCAGAAAGATGATACAATTCAGAGGTAGGAGGAACACCAGGAGAGAACAGGTGGGAGCTCCCAAGTTAAGAGTTGGTCACAAGATCAGTACTGTCACATGGTACATGGGGCAAGGAAGCAAAGGAAGCTTTGGATGCTGCAATTCCAGAGGGCCAGTGATAGCCTTGTACAAGTTTCAGTGGAACATGGAGAAAGCAAGATCACAGGAGGCTGAGAACTTATTTTAACTTTCATTGAGAATCTGTGTGGTGTTTTGACAAAATCAAAGATTATCCTGTTATTATAAACAGTAAATTTATATAGCACCTTTCAAAGTCAGTGGGGATATATTCCAGGTATCATATATGTTTCATAAGAAGCTATGCAAATAATAGCAAGGCATCTCCCAGAGGTGCAAATTGGGGCACTTTTTTTCCTTCGTATTCTATTTCTAGAAGGCAGCTGATGTGTGGAAAGATTGGTTGATGTCCAAGAGTGAAGCATTATTTTAATAAGTTGGAAACCACATAAAAACCCATAAATAAGGGAATGGCTAAGTTGAATATGATAAAATATCATTCACATTATACAAAATATTTAGTTGCATGGGGAAAATATGATATAACATGCAAATATATACTATTACATGCAAAAAAGCAGAATATCAAATAGCATGTCCAGAATGATTGTCTAATGTGGTGTATTAACAAAAATCACTAAAAAGTACATACACAGAGAAGGCAAGAAGATACATTAAATTTTAAGAGTAGTTTTCTCTGAATGGTAATATTGTGGTAGAATTTCATTTTATTCTTAGTGCTTTTCAATTTTCTACATTTTCAGATAAAATATGTATTGCTTTTATTAATAGAAAAAGTTCATTTGACTTCTAAAAGGTTAAAGGAAGGAATAATAGAAAAATATAATAATTTTTTTCTTTCTGAAATACACACATTAACACATTCAGCTAATAAACACAAATCCATGTGGGTGCATGCACTACACACACACACACACACACACACACAAACACACAGGTGAGTGCACACTTCTTCCTTTAGCATAGAAGAAGTAGAAATATATTCTACTTGCTTTTTATGAAATTTGGGCAGACTCAGCCCTTACTCCCAGATTTGGCAAGTTAAGTGACTTACATGCGGCCTTAGAACAAAGGTTAAATAGGTTTGACAACTGTTTAAAACTAATGTTGCTAAAGTATGCTTTTAATAGTACTCAAGTGTAAAATATACAAAATAGGTAGATGGTAGGAGTTGGTAAGAGGTCTCTTCAGAAATTCCAACTGGTAATTATTTTAGATGTTTAAATAATGAGGTTTAATGGATTATATCTTCTGAAGAATATATGTCCTGATTTAACCCAAGTGAGACAAGGGTAAAGCTATATGACAATCGATTTCATAAAAATTGGAAATTATGAAACTACCGACCAAATTGTTTAGTGCCTTTATTTATAAACATCCAGGGATTATTTGAAGGCTTCATTTAAAACCTGTACCTTATTTTCCTCCATTTTTCTAGCTAATCACAAATAGGAATCAGATCAAATTATATCTGCATGCTGTTAACTTATTTTGTATCTCAAGATCTATAGACCTGTATCAATTTTCACTGCTCTTCATTCCATCTAAATGCGCTAAATTGTACGGCTGGATGAAACACTGAGGTTGGACAGAAGACATGGGAATAGGGTGTACTCTTTGAAAACAGGTAGACTGTACCTCAAAAGGTTTATAAATATTCACAAGTGAAATGAAGACATCATTATTCTAGCTCTGAATACAAAGAATGTTAAGTAGAGCTATATTGAGTCATTCTTTTTGTATCCACTAGATACATGCTTAAACATAATACCCCAAGTTCAAAATACTATGGCTAGTTTTACGGAAGGCAACTATTATATAATTTAGCATGGATTATAATTCCTCTGCTCCTATTTTCTGACTATAAGATATAAAATAGAATGAAGCATTTCTGGTAAATGTCTCAAGGAGTTCCAGAGAAGCACCATGAACCATAAAGAAGTCATCCTCAGCCCCACAGAGAGCAAGCAAGTAGATCTGTCAGTGGTGGTGGTAATGGTTTTAAAGGTCTATAAACATTTAACCAGATGTTCTGTCTATAATACTTTGAACATGAGCCATAATTGCTCTCACAATGATAAAGTGAAATGCAAATGTTGTTAGCTTTAATATTTCAGTGTTTCATCTTTAGGGGCTGGGACATGGCCCAATCCTTTGTATGTTGATGAGGCATTAAGGTTTGAAGATGGGTAGGGATTTCTGGGAGGCAAGGCTATTAACGGGAGTGGGTGCGGGAACCCTAGCCTTGGGGGTAGAACAGAGAAGGTGAAAAGGTGGAAGGCTGCGACTGGGTAAGAGTGAAGCTTAATATCAGCTGCTGGACGCAGGAATGGGTCAGCATGTGGCTTACAAATATCTGAAGCAGCAATATCACAAGAGTTGTTGACAAGGTAGAACATGGTCTGAACTGAAGTGAATATGTTGGAACAATGAGAATTAGCTAGTGGTTGTATAGGAAAGATGAAAAGATCCCCAGAGCCAATGGTATAATGTTGGAGTGTGACAGGATAGGTGATACGGTACACTGGGCTGAGCCTAAGAATGCAGAGGGGATCTGCTACAAAAGAGGAAATCTGCAATAGAGCCATATATTAAATATGCATCATTTATATAATACACACAATTTAAAAATAAATACTGACACTTTTAATGAAATGCTTCTAACATTGTATAAATTATTTATACCAAATAATTTTATGTTAGGGCTTGTTTTGGTCCAGAAGAGTGTTATTTTCTCTGCAGGTTTCGTAAGTTATATTAGGCATTGTTTAGAATTACATATTCTAAATACTTTTTTGACTCCTAAAATAATTTTAAACTTGTATTAAGTGGGATAATAGATATAAAAAACTGAATGGCAGTCACTGAAAACCTACAAATAATCTTTGTTATTACTACAAAAAAATCCTTAAAAAAGGAAGTAATAACATCAGGAAGCATAAATTGATTTTCTATTATTTCAAGTAAATAACTAAATAAAGCTGCTTGGGAGGCAGGGCATAGTGGATGGATTTTGCTATCCATCATTCCATTTCCTGAAACTAATATACTGAAAGGCTTTTTATTTTGAAGCAAACTAAGGAAAGACTCATGAAATGACCCATTCTTGCTCCTGACAATCCATAAAAATAAACACTTTTACTAAGTAGATCATTCACTGCCTCTGCTCTGAGACATTCACTCATGGGTGAAGGAGTAAAGGAATTCACATTCACAGACCTCTCTGACAAGCTTCCCTCAGCTGCCTTTATGTCCATCTCCTAAAGTTGACCAATCACTCTTTCCTTAGTGCCACACTTCTAGTCTATTACTTAGTGAAATAATATTTATCATTCTACAATATGTGATTTATTTTCATGTTTGTTTCTCATCCAGACTGTGAGTTATTTGAGAATAAGACAAAGTCTTATTCATCCTAGTGTTTCCAACCCACAGCACAATACTTAGTACATAATAGGTGTTTAATGAGTGCTGATTCATGTACATGTATTATTCACTGGATAACACCATAATCCTGTGGGGCAGGCATTACTGTGCTTATTTTATTGATTAGGAGACAGGCTTGAAGAGAGTGGATTCCCTACAGTCACAAATACTTCAATGGTAGAGTTTAGATTGTAAGTTTTTACATTTCATCAGTTCTAACATGAATTTTTCTTTTCACTTTGAAAAACAGCTCTTAAAATTGAGATGTATTTCACCTCTGATGGCAAATTTTAATCACTCTCATCAGGCAGTAGTCACTTTTGCGTGTTTGAGGACCTGGTGATGGATCGCCACATTGCTGTCTTTTCAATTGAGTAGGGGCATGGTTGGTCCAGCACATGATGAGCTTAACTGCTGTTTAAAATATCTTCCAAAAGATTACATTATGATTTGCCCTGAAACAAAATTTATTGCAGATGCAGAAAGAAATGCAATAGAAGAGTAGATTATAAACAAGACACTGGTGAAGCAAATATAAATAACTGAAAGAAGGGGTGAAATTCCATATTTTCTTGCTAAGCAATAACTGAGTGCATCAGGGAATCTATCAGAGGATACACTCTGTTAAACAGACGAAGCTGTGTTAACAATTTGTTGGAGTCAGTCAGCAAGATGTAAGGGTGCTAGAAGGCACAGAAGATGAAATGATAGGAAAACTTACACCACTGATGCATTCAACTGAAAAAGAACAGCTATGAGGAGGACTATCCATGGTTTTCAACAAAACTTTCTATGATGATGGAAATGTTCTAGAGTCTGTACTGGCACAGCTGCTGACACCCATGGCTATTAAGAATGTGAAATACTGCCAATGTGACTAAGAAAATGAATTTTAACTTCACTTTAATTAATTTAAACATACATAACCACAGTTGCTAGAGGTTGCCCTACTGGATGGTATAAAACTAGACTGTGCTTTGTAAACCAATCTTCCTGCTCAGTTAAGTCTGATGGTACAGTAAGTTTCAGTATTCTGATGTGGAAAGTGCAAATATCATCTATTTTAAAATGTTGTTGCCAGGGTTTAATGAGACGTGATGATGGATTATACTTAGCATGTAAGTCTGGCATATGATAAGTGAGAGGAAATGAAGGTAGTACGTGCTAGGGAGAGTAGTAATTATAGTAATAACAACATTTTATCCTTGCTGATCAACAGCAAGGAAGGTTTAAATACTGCAATAAATAGCATGTCATAAAGGAATATCTCCCCCACCTCAAAAAAGATGGCAAGCTGCTTAGAAGTTAGGAAGTTCATTATAGACATTAGGCTACATGGATTCTCAGTAAATACTGACTAGCCTGAAATTTCCAGAAGGTGAACTAGTGCACAAGCAATGCTTCTGGGTATGTATCTGCATTTTGAAAATTCAAGTTCAAGTGACTTGGGCCCACCCTCTAAAACTTAAAGTGATGCCAGATCAATCTGAGCATCCATGGGTACTAACAAGGATAGACTCTTGTTAGTACAAAGAGCAATATTTGTACAAGAGGGATATTGCACTACAATACAAGAACTACAAAGAGGAATATTGTACTACAGTATTAGTACTAAGAGAAATATTGTGCTTGTCAAGAGGAAACGTGGATAAACGCTAAATAAAGAAGGATGTCCTGCTGAGCCTATAATAAAGTCTAGGCTGTTTTGAAATGTGTGGGTAACTCTTCTGGAATCTGTTGATCTATGTTCATGAGTTAATATGCATCTAGGTGCATACAGGCTGGGGTGTGTGTGTGTGTGTGTGTGTGTGTGT
>ML660214.1:1223678-1425959 GCA_007570785.1 Antilocapra americana
GAATAACATCTTGGCATCTACATCCACCCAAACTTTTGAAAGAGTCTAAAGCTGTTAAGGAGAGATAGGTTAAGAAGAGAAACTGAAAGAGGTGATTTTTTAGGAAATGTATCATTCTCCGTATTGAGTCTGGGATTGAACAAAGCTGCCTTTTTAGGCAAGAGGGTTCAGGAGGTAGAACCATTTTCTCAACCTTTGCCTAGAATACAAGTCAGTTTAACATCTGGGAGACCAGCAGCTTTGGGAACCGCGAAAGACAGTGCCTTATGCACATCCACTAGCAGTGAAAAGGCTCTGCTGAAGATGCTGCAAGCGGATTCATAAGAAGAGAACAGTGACAAGGAGACTCTCAAGTTGCACAGAAAGAAGTGATCTGAGTTTGCACAGGGGGTAATGCTGACAACCCACACTGTTTATAGAATCTCAGAAACACTTGTGGAAGGTTTCAGAAAGGGAGCTGAGGGCCTAGTGATCAGAGAGAGACTGGTATAAACAGGCACTAATTTTAAGGTGACCTAATTTGTCCTCATTGGATGGTGATGCCAGAGGACACTGGGGCATGCTAGCTGTTTTGTCACTTTAGAGTTCCTGTTATTATTCAAACCTTTTTGAGTTGCTATAGTAGTCTGCCATGATGATTTAGGGTGGAGTTAGTCCAGGGTAGTTTTGGCTCTAATAAAGGACTGTTTGTTGAAAGTCTGCTCATCATTTGCCTTTTGATTGCTGCCAGAACAACAGTAACTAGGATCACTAAATCTAACACTTGAATAACAGTCCTTCAGAGGGCTTAACGGTGGCAATTACCAAACAGTACACACCAAAGGTTCTTGGCAGGAAGTAAGGAACAAAAAGTAAAGAACTACTCCATGAACTGAAAATTTTGAGGAGTGCTTCCAATAAAGAAATATGTAAATTTTAAAAATGGAAGAGTCATCAGAACAACAGTTCCCTTGAGAAATAAAAAGCAAATAAAGTTTAATAATATATCCAGTCTCTTTTAAGAGCTCTTCATTGAAAATGAAACCTGAAACCACACTGAATGATAACAACCTACAAAGGTTGAAATGGAAAAGTTTACCTTTTCTAGAAAAAGGTACATTGATTGAAAGTCCTATTTCACTGATCCTTTCCTACTCTTCAGGAATGAGCAGTTACAATATAAAGATAGCTTTGGGACAAGTATTTTCTTCTATTCCTTAAGTCTGATGGCTCAGTTCTAATTATCACTTAAATCAAAATTTTACGCAGAAGTACTGTTCAGACCTTGGCCGTGTAACTTGACTTTACAAAGTTGAAGTAGGACTTAACTAATACTAAGCAAAGTTATGAGTTCAAACCTTACATTAATGATGACTTTTTGAACTATAAGATCAGAAAAGAGAGCAAAAGGAAGGTGGAAAGTTGGAATTATATGGGTCAGAGGTAATAGATCAAAAGGTGATGGTAAGGTATTCCAAGTTCAGTTGACAAATCTGTGTGTATTAGTTGTATCCAGCTCTTTGTGACCCCATAGACTGTAGCCTGCTAGGCTCCTCTGTCCATGGAATTCCCCAGGCAGGACTACTGGAGTGGGTTGCTGTTTCCTTCTCCAGGGGATCTTCCTGACCCAGGGATGGAACTCAGGTCTCCTGCATGCAGGCAGATTCTTTACTGTCTGCGCTACAAGGGACATAGATAAATCACTAGGGCCAGATGGCACTCACCCAAGAGTTTCAAAGGAACTCAAGGGTGAAACTGTGGAGCCACTGGCCAAACTTGTAAACTGGTATTGCAAACAGTCACCTTGCCAGAGGACTGGGAGATTCTGATGTGATCCCTATCTAGAAGAAGGATTCTTTAGAAACCCTGGAAACAAGATGATGATCTGCCAGACTATTAATAGCTTTCTAGGCATAAAAGATGGGGAAATAATTTTAAAAAGAGTCAATTCTACTGTACAGTTTTG
Organism: Antilocapra americana; assembly: GCA_007570785.1. Lineage (NCBI taxonomy): Eukaryota > Metazoa > Chordata > Mammalia > Artiodactyla > Antilocapridae > Antilocapra > Antilocapra americana. The sequence continues at coordinate 1,225,624 of ML660214.1, forward strand.
GTAAGATGGGTGTTAGTTCTAGAAGTCTTGTAGGTCTTCATAGAATCATTCAATTTCAGCTTTTTCAGCATTATTGGTTGGAGTATAGACTTGGATTTCTGTGATACTGAATGGTTTGCCTTGAAAATGAACAGAGATCATTCTGTCATTTTTGAGACTGTATCCAAGTTCTGCATTTTGGACTCTTATTGACTATGATGGCTACTCCATTTCTTCTCATTGATTCTTGACCACACAAGTAGATATAATGGTTATCCTAGCTAAATTCACCCATTCCAGTCCATTTTAGTTCACTGATTCCTAAAATGTCTACGTTCACTCTTGCCATCTCCTGTTTGACCATTTCCAATTTTCCTTGATTCATGGACTAACATTCCAGGTTCCTATGCAATATTGCTCTTTATAGCATTGGACTTTACTTCCATCACCTGTCTAATTCACAACTGGGTGTTGTTTTTGCTTTGGCTCCATCTTTTCATTCTTTCTGGAGTTATTTCTCTACTTCTCTCCAGTGGCATATTGGGTACCTACTGACCTGGGGAGCTCATCTTTCAGTGTCACACCTTTTTGCCTTTTCATACTGTTCATGGGATTCTCAAGGAAAGAATACTGAAGTGGTTTGCCATTCCCTTCTCCAGTCGACCATGTTTTCTTAAAACAAAACAACAAACAAACACTGACAGCATAGTTGAGGTTTTAGATAATATATGTATTTCTACCTAAACAGGCATAATATAATGTCAACCTTGTTATGTGCAAGTGCTTTTTGTGACAATATGAATCTGGCATAATTTATTTTTTCACTTGTCGACCTCATTATTTTCTCACTTCTTCAGATAATTTTCAATATCCTATTTCTAGAATGTGAATGTAACGTATAAAGACATGAAAACAAGACACCCATGTGGCTGACATACATTTTCTTTGTTATACATATGAGAACTGAAGTGAAGAGAAATGGATTTTCCTAAATTCATACAGTTTTAAAGGTAGAAATAAGGTGAAAACCAATGTTAATTTTAAACTAAATGCTGTGCTCATGATAGGGGGGCTCATTAATATCTCATTACTTAGTTAAAATTTATTATTAAAAAATATAGTCTTGCACAAAACAGACTCTTGCTTCTAACAGTACAATTTCAGCTATTAACTTCCTCAGTCATATGGGTCTTCTACTTCCTTTTCTCCCAAAAAACCATTAACCCTTTCTCATTAGGCTTCCTTTCTGTCAACTCTAAGAGCTGAACATGTAAATAGATTCAAGAAAGCTTTTTTAAAGTTACTTTTTCATCTATTGGTATTATTTATTAAAATAAGTTAAAAACATTTTTTTTGGTTGTAAAGAAATCTAACACTTGAATAACTGTCCTTCAGAGGGCTCAACAATGGCAATTACCAAACAGTAAACACCACTGGGCTTCCCTGGTGGCTCAGACAGTAAAGAATTCACCTGCAGTGTGGGAGACCTGGGTTCAATCCTTGAGTTGGAAAGATACCCTGGAGAAGGGATCAGCTACCCACTTCAGTATTCTGACCTGGAGAATTCCATGGACTGTAGAGTCCATTGGGTTGCAAGGAGTCAGACATGACTGAGCAACTTTCACCTCACACACCAGTGGTTCTTGGCAATGGAAACTTTGCAACTTACTGAAATAATTTTGAAGAGGAAAGCCTAAGAGCAGGCAGCGGTGTGTCCCCCAAAGTGGTACAATTGATCTGTTTCTTGAGACTCTCCCCAGTTAGACCACCAGTCCTTCAAGTCTTGAAATTTTTTAGGTCTTATAACTCTAGTAAAATGCAAAGACATGGTATGACTGTCCGGGGAGAAGAAATTTTTCTCTACCCTTCCAGGATCTTCTGGCTGGTCTAAGAATTAAATGTCATGAGATAGATTAACAGGAGAACATCATACAGAAGTTTAGTAACATGTATACATGGGAAAGACCCTGGAAAACAGAGTAACTCTCCAAAATGGCTGAGCCCCTCAACTTAAATACCTTCTCCAGGTGAAGCCAAAAGAGTGTTGAGCATGGGGGGAGTCAGTTGGGAAGTTGTCAGGAAAAACACAGGAAACAAGGGTGATTGTGACATAGATTCAAGTCACTGCCTTCTCTATTGAAATGCTTTTCTAAATTTGGTCACCCTCCTCATCTAGGTACACAGAGAGAGAAATACTCACAAATGGAGAATTCCTACAAATGCTTCTTACAAAAAGGTAACTCCTACTTGGTTTTCTGAATTTTTCCCACATCTGCTGTTTCTTAGAAAATAACTAGCTTAAAATAATGGATATGCCAAAGAGACATATTTTGGGGTGGCAAATTCTGCTTCCCTACAGGGAATGTGTTCATAACTGACACCTCAAAGAGGATAGCTTTACACCCAAGATTATTAGTATAAAACAAAATTCATATGTTATGGCAAGAAAGGAAAAAATTAAACACAAATCTTTCTCTGTCCTTTGGCCTCCCTCTCCCCCATAATGCATATTATATATCCGCATTATTCAATACATAGTATGTATATTGCTTTTGTGTCAACCAAACCTTCCTCACCAGCAGAATACCTGATCAACCATAAAGAGCAACAATCTCCTATCATCAATAAGACAATACCTTAAAAGGTAACATTCCTTCTTGATCTTGAAAGGGGTCAGAGACTCTTAGACTGTGGAAACTGTCAATACATCATTCAATATATAGCCCTCTGTCTCAAAAATCTTATATAACTGTGCCTTGACTTAGAATGTGTGAGAGCTTTCTGGAATGCTATTCTCAGGTTATAATCTTCCATTTGCCTTGAATGAACTTTTCCATTTATTTCTTGGATCAATTTTTCATTGACACTAGTGACTAAGTTCTTCCAAGTTCAACAGGAGGCAATCCTAGGGAAAGAGAAAGGCAGAAATCCCAGAGAGAAGGTTCAACTGTGTTCAGAGTGAGTAGCTCATAGTTTTGCCTAGGTTTGCTCTGGTATATAGATTCACAGTTTCTCTGTGAGACTTTCCTCTTTGGAATCAGTGAGTTATGCATTTTTTTTTAAAGCAAAAGAAAACACCTATTTTGTTTATGAATACCTTTATTGCACTCCCTGCTGATTCAATGAACTTTTGATTAGCCTCTATGATTACTAACTTGTGAACACACATAGGGGAATGTGTGCATGAGTGGTTTGGTAATTATTTGAGACACTTGCAAATAAGAGGACTTTCAAAAGCTGACCGAAGGTGTGAAGGCAGAGCACAGTTTGGCTGTTTTCTTTGGACTTTCTTTAGATGCTAGTAACTGCTAATTAAAGAGAGCAAGGAAAGCAGTGGTTGGTAACCCACTTTTAAAATTCAGTCTGATTATAATATGGAAGCTTACTGTTTCCTTTCAAAGGCTAAATGAAAAACTGTTAAAGCAGTTTTGACTATTAGGTATTTTATTGACTTTCCAAATCATATTAACAGTTTTACATGTAGGTGCTTAATCAAAAACTTTTTTCCAAGTTATTTATGCAACTGGTCAGTTAAAGCAAGAAAAATAAAATCTTGGAAGTGAAAGAATGGCAGGTGGTAGATAATAAAGTTGATCTCAGATGCTATGTCAAGTATAGATCTCATAATTCTCACAGCTTGTGTTTTATTTGTAAGGGAGGAGAACAGGCCATCCCAAAAGTTGCCTTATTGCCTATTTCTCAGAGGACTGAGGAGATCCAAGGGATTTAGCACTTGGAAAACCTGGAGAGTTTGGGAGGAGGACTAAGCTCCATATGGAAGGCAACATTGCTGAAGGAAAAAACACTGACGGACCAGGATACTCTGTGTTCTGCCCTTAGTCAAGCTGTGTGAGTACATTTGTGGGTGTATGTAGTGCCTCCATCTCTGCCAGTCTCTGCTACTTTTCATGAGGCTCCTGAGTATCAGATGAACCCTTGACTTCCCCTTCTCACAGTGATTCTATCTTGCGTGTGTTTGAACTTTGCTCAAAGCTTTTTGAATTCTTAAAAAGAAAAGAAAAATCAGGAAATCAGAATTACCCCAAATCTTTAGTGTTTATATTCCTTACCTAATGGGTAAAAGTGAAATGAAACTGATTTTTAAAAACTGGGCAACTAATTCACATTTCATATAAGACAGCAGGTTTAAGTACTAAATTAACTTATTGAAACTAATATTAAACCATTAAATTATACTTTAAAAAGGATAGAAAATTTTGTAAAATGGAAAATGAAGTCACTTCCATAATTTGGCGATTATAGCTGAATACATCATTAAAAAAGACAGAAAATTTGAAAATTTTAGAGAACTGAAAATTCAGCCACTTTGAAAATTCTGCTGAATATAGCCAGATATTCTGTGCATTGATGGAAGAAATAACCCATGCAAACTTTGCACAAATATCAGGTAAAACTAATTTTTCCTTTGCCAAAAACAAATTATACTGGGCCTCACAAAAACAGAAGCATGACAACTTTGTAACATATGGATGTTATTAACTCCTCTGATAATTAGGTGGTAATAATTATAGGGCTTCACTAGTGGCTCAGATGGTAAAGAATCTGCCTGCAGTGTGGGAAACCTGGGTTTGATTCCTGAGTTGGGAAGATACCCTGGAGAATGGCATGGCAATCTACTCCAGGATTTTTGCCTGGAGAATCCCCATGGACAGTGGAGGCTGGTGAGCTACAGTCCATGGGGTTGCAAAGATTTGGACACGACCGAGTGACTAAGCACACAATCATAAGACTGTACAATTAAAGCATTTTCCAGTTTCTATTTCTAACCATGCTTAAATGCAGAAGTAGACAAATTCTTCTCATGTTTCATTTCTAGTTAGTGAAACTGAGGAAAAGAGGGTTGTGAAATGGTCATGGTTCTCAAGAACATAGGCTTAGTGTAATTTCTTTGAATGTTCTAAACCATATATTTCTTCACTATTGATTTGTGTGATAATTTTGACTTGTTAAGCTTTTGAAAAAAATCTAATAAACAGATTTAGTAATCAATCACCTTCGATGAAACTACTAAATATTTCTCAAATGACAAAGATTTATTCAAACTATTTCCAGTATAGTTTGGTTGCAGATGGTGACTGCAGCCATGAAATTAAAAGACGCTTGCTCCTTGGAAGAAAAGCTATGAATAACCTAGACAGCATATTAAAAAGCAGAGACATTACTTTGCCAATAAAGGTCCATATTCAAAGCTATGGTTTTTCTAGTAGTCTTGCATGGACGTGAGAGTTGGGCCATAAGGAAAGCTGAGTGTCAAAGAATTGCTGCTTTTGAACTGTGGTGTTGGAAAAGACTCTTGAGAGTCCCTTGGACTGTGAGGAGATCAAATCCTAAAGAAAATCAGTCCTGACTATTCATTGGAAGGACTGATGCTGAAGCTGAAACTCTAATACTTTGGATACCTGATGTGAGACCTCACTCATTGGAAAAGACCCTGATGCTGGGAAAGACTGAAGGCAGGAGGAGAAGGGTAAGACAGAGGATGAGATGGTTGGATGGCATCACCAACTCGATGGCCATGAGTTTGAGCAAGCTCTAGGAGTTGGTGATGGACTGAGAAGACTGGCAGGGTGCAGTCCATGGAGTAGCAAAGAGGCAGACATGACTGAGTGACTGAACTGAACTGAAAACTTAGTTCCTTTACAGAGTTTATGATTAAACTCTTTATCCAGAAAGTGATTCCGTTTCTTGTCAGACACCCATTTGCCTGATGACTGAGGAGTATCAAAGAAAGGGGATTTGTAACCAAGCAAGACTCTATGGGGCCTTCCTGGGGCCCCTTTCCTTTATTCTCTGCTTTAGTTTCTCTCTGAAGTACCTAGATAGCAGTATCTGACACATATTCCTGAGTTATTTTACAGATGTGAAAATTCCCATCAAATGGAAGGTGTTAACTACTTGATGACCATAAGCACAGAGCCCCCAGTCCTACTGGATTGACAATGTTAACCCCTGTGACACCACTGTTACCTCACCATCAGCTAATCAGAAAATTGTGCACAACCTTATTACATGTTCTGTGACCCCCTTCACACATTTTGCCTTTAAAATGATTTCCTGAAACCGACTGGAGAATTTGGGCTTTTTCAGCACTAGCTGTCCCAGACTACTTCTATGGCAGCTTACAATAAGTGCTGTACTTTCCTACCCCACAACGTAGTGTCAGTAGACTGGCTTTACTGTGCACTGGTGAGTGGACCTGAATTTGGTTTGGTGACAACACTTCAGCGTCTCCCTCTTTATCATAGGAGGAAGAAAGTTTTAACACTTTCTTATGGGAAGGAATTGAGAGAGGATAAAAAGAGATGACTTTAGCTCCATACCATCCATATATGATTCCTTCTCCACATATAAGGAGAGAGAAGGTTGCAGAGTAAGGCAATGGATTGGTTATTCTAGAACAGTATCAAGAAAGACAATGGGATATAAAGGGATAAAAACATGGAGATGTAGAAAAATTCAGGAAATGAATGAAAGATATATCAACTCTTGAGGAGGAGAAAGGAACAAAAGTAAGGAAAAACAAGAAAACTGATCATTAAAGCAAAATGAAAATGTAAGGTTAACTGGCTGAAAACCCACTCTCTCTTATCAAGGAGCTACTGGCTGGCCATGATGGTTTTTCACTAATTCCCTGGTGGTTCTGCTTTCTATTCCCCAACTTGTTCCTGCCAAAGACCCAAACACAACTGTCAAATGACTTAAAATTTTATTAGAGCTTGATTCTGTAGTCGTCTTGGGTTTTCATCTCAGCTCTGCCACTTCACTATATTTGTGTCATTTTGGATAATTTATTTAACCTTTCTATGCTTGTTTTCTGATCTCTAAATTGGGTACTTAAAGCACTTAGCACCTAGAGGTTGTTGTGAGAATTACAATGAGATAATGTGTTAAGAGGACTTAGCACAACTTCTGGCTTATATTAAATGCTCAATAAATGCCAGCTAGTATTATTATGCTCTTCGTTTAATAGAAGCTCTGTGAGAAGAGTTATTCTCTCACACCTTGAAACATGAGTAGCAAAACAATTCGTCTGAAGTTCAAATTGGCAGCCCCACTTTTAACTGCTCAGAAGGATACTGCTTGCCTTGACAAAAGACCAATGGAATTTCAGTGATGCCTGCTTCTCAACAGTGGACAGCGCTCTGCTAGTTTCCCCCAGATTTCCTTTTAGTCACCTCTAGCTGAGCCTATCATGGTACGCTCTGTGCTACTTCAAAAACACTATGTGCCAAGAAAACAAAACACACACACAAGTGGGTTCACAAGCTGAGAAGTGCAAGCAGATGCCCTGAGATTCTTCAGGAAAACATCCTGGGGCAAGCTTATCACTTATCAGTCTTTCTAAGCCAAGAGTTTTTCATATATATATACAAGAAAAAAGCTGGCCCATAATCATGTTTATATTTATATGAATGGTCATACTGGTCAGGGGCTGACTTTGCTTAATAAGCCTACTCAGCTTTGGAGAGGAAGATCCTGCTTCAGAAACGCGTCCCTTCTGTAGGTTCCTGCTAGTGAGACAATAGTAACCCAGTTAAACAATTTCTGAGAAAGCCAGGAGCAACAAAGTGAAAACCAGTGAGGTGAAAAGCTCCTTGGATCCCTCTTGGCTGAAGCTGCCAAGTCAGAGGCAGAAAACTCTGAAGATGGGACATTTTAATGAGGAGAAAATCCTTGTGACCGACTTTGGATTTTCAACTTGCAATCTTTTTTGGAATTCTCAGGCAAGTGGTCTGAGAGGTTTATGAAGTTTGAGATTCTACATAGGAACTCAATTTTGTTTCATGTTTATAGCTAAGAACACATAAGCAAAAAACCTCCAAAAAAACAAACAACAGCAACAACCAAATCCAAAAAAGTTTTCTGCCTGTTCTATTTAAAATGTCATCATTAGCTTTCACTGTTTGGTTTTTCCTAGTTGAGCCTCTCTGATAGTACAGAGAGTGTGTGTGTCATGCTCTTCTGCTCACAGACCTTGTCTACATGCATTGCTTCTGCATAAGCCTGCCATGGTCCTTGATGGATCACAGCTCCTAGCTCCCAGCCACCCCCCCGGGCTGGCCAGTCCTTGAAGACATCCAGGTACCCTTTGAAAACCAAACCCACGTATTTGAGACACGTATGGGACCTATGCATTTAGACTGGTTCTTAGCAAGTGGATGGAAACAGCATTCATTAACCTGTTATGATAGTGGTGCTACGTGGACATGCAATGATCCCAGCAGCTCCCTCCAGGGCGGCTCTGTACCAAAGGTATGGAGTGAAACTATAGGATTATTTGGGAAAGGTATACGAAAGGAAGAAGATCCTGGAGAATACAGAACGACTCACCATTATACTGAAAAACTCTTTATGGCGACAGGAGTGTCACTGCTCTGTGCCAGAGAGAACATTCAGATGCTCCTGGTACACAGGGCAACCCACGAAACACCATGGCTGCCTTCTGGCAGCTGCTTAGTTGTCTGTTTCTGCAATGCCTCACTCAGAGGCAAGGGAGATGATAGCTTATCAAGGGCTCCTTTGAATACACAGAACACTCCTTTCAGCACACAAGGCTGTGCCCTTTCTACTTCCTACAAATTGACCTGTAAAAGCATCTTTGAATTTGTAGAAGAAATCATGCACAAAAGAATTTGCATTTTGCTATAGTTTTTTCTCCCCAGGCATAAGAGAGTCTAAACAGAAAGTGATGCTACAAAGCAGGGCAAAGGCTGTTTACCTGAAAAGACCCAGTTTGAAAACAAAATGCAGTTTCTACTCCTATGCTGGGAATGTGCATTGGTATTTCATTCACCTTTTCACCCAGCCTCTGCACCTATGTCTTGACAGTAGATGGGAGGAATGGGCATATGATGTGACGTTGCCAGCACAAGGGCAGTGACACTGAAGTCACTTGCACTGGGGTAAACTGTATTATAGGCAGTGACTAGGGCACTACAACTATTAATACATTTGAAAGAGATAATCGCATGGCATGCCCACTGAGTGTTCTCTTAGCATTTGTTTTGTATTCCTAAGTGACATATCATGGTCCACAGTATTTACTATGAAGTTATGCAAGGGCAGTTGTGAAAGTTTATAATTTGCTATATAATTAGGAAAAAGCTCACTCAGTGTAAGTTCTTAGAGGTGGTTATTCCAGCTTCCATCATCACTGACCTAAGGAAAACTCCACCTAATTTCATCTAATGAAAATTTTTTTCCCAAAATTCCTGAAAAGTTTCAGAATGTCAAATGAGGTAATAAAATGTTGAAAGTGATACAGGAGCAATAAAAGGCAATAGTTTTGTTACTGGTGGCGGTGTATGTCACATGTATTGACCGTTCGTTCCCTTGATCCTTGCTGGTACTAAACACACGATGCTATAAGACACAAGGTAATTCATGAGAATAAAGCAAACAGACAACTGCATAACGCTTCTTGAAACTCTCTGACACATGTCCTATATTTCCTTCTTTAGTTTGAAAAACCCTGCAAAGGGGTCCTTTTTTGAAAGCATAAACTCATCATTAAAAAGTGAGTTCATGCTATATGTTGAAAGAATCATGATCCTCTGATATCTATACCAGACTTTTATTCATTCTGATAAGCTCTGTACAGGGGTCCTTTTCTAAAAGCATAAACTAATCATATATAATAAAGTGAATTTCACGTCGCAAGTTACAAAAAATATCCATTTAGTTTCCTAGGATTATTATTATTATTTTAGAATTTATGACACAGATTTGTTAATACTTTTTTTTGATGACTAATGTATGTATTATACCTCAAATCAACCAATAATGCTTTACTATGTGCATCCAGTATGAGTTTTCTGGTTAAGTAACAATGCCTGCCAGGACACTGTCACTAAATATCTTCACCAGAATACGGGCAGAAACTAGCCCTAACATCTCACCTTGGAGTGCTGCATCCCCTTCAAGAGCATGCTGTTCTATGGTGGAGCTGCTAGAATTGCAGCCAAAGCCATGAAAATCGACTGCTATCCTTGCTGGGATTCTGTACTACCTTCCAACCTAGATTTGGTCTTTAATTTCTCATTAAGGAACCACAGCCAATGAGCAGCTGGTACTGTTTACTTTCCTGCTGCACCTGTAGTTCTGCTTTGCAAGGCACAGAAATGGATTATCTCCAAGAAAGATGAATTTCCAGAGCTGGAATTTGCCCCATCATTCATAACAGCACAATACATCAAAAGCAGGAAATTGGGAAAGTGGCATCATTAGTGGACTGTTTAGGCTCTCTCTTTTTCCTGCTTTTAAAATTAATCCCTTCCTGTTCACAACTCGGAGATGAAAACATCTTCCTTTGAAGACAAATTAGCTGAAAAGTGCATTGAGAAATTTAAGATTTATAAGAGAATCACCTTGAACCCTCTGTTCCTGGTGAATCTAAAAAACAGCTGCAGGCAGAAACTGTACATTCTTGGCTACCTGACTTATGTCAAAAATGATTTCAGAGCCTGCCATTCCTAACTTCTATATGCAACTGGAAGCAGTTTGACCATCAGCACTGAGATAAAAACAATGTTCCTGAATTTTTCATTCTTGAATTTATTATTTTAGGAGCTAAAGCTTGAATCCTGCCTGAGTCAGTCATTGTGTCAAGAATCCTTTATTGATTCTCGAATCTTCTACTCAATTCTGAGGACAGTGGAAGACAGAAGGTCCTCTGTCTTCAAGGAGCCTACAGTCAAGCTAGAAAGAGTGAGTTGGTACATACAGAATTAGATTTAAGTGCCTAAATTTGGAAAAATAATTTTATGTGTGACAGGATATGAAGGGGGAGATTAATGTGAGAAAATGATTGCAAAAGCCTTAATGGGAGAAGTGTGGCAGAATCTGGAGAGGTAGAGAGGAGGACTGGGACCTCTGAGTGGGGAGAAGAGCAGGAATAGTGCCCAGGGAGGGGCCCTCAACCCATGATACATCATCAGTCAAACATTAGGTACTCAGTAAACTTTTGTTGAAGTGAACAAAAACTAAAGCAAACCTTATGGCTAATTTTTTTGGGGGGAGGGCTTTGAAATGTAATTCCAAATTCTGTCTACTTTAGAGCTATGTTTCCCACTGACCATTAAGATAGTTCCAACTGAATTATTTGCATTCCCTCAAACTTGCTATGACCAGGATAAACTCATCACCTTTCATCCAAAGCACCTTCTGAAGATCTCCTCTTACTGTGTTTGACATTATTAGTTTCTGATGCAACAATCTCCAGAGCTGCTTCATCCAGTAATGGGAGTCACCAGTCACATGCGGCTACTGAGCACTTGACCTGTGGCTAGTGCCACAAGTTAAAAGGAGAATATTTGGATATATTGAGTTAAATAAATATTATTAATAAGTTAACCTATTTACTTTTACCCCTTTTTACTAGAATGTTTAAAATTACAAGTACTGTTCCCATTATATTCCTGTCAGGCAGTGTTGCCCTATAGTGTGAGGGCCTAGATTCATACCCAGATAAAATAAGACATTGTAGAACTTCTTTCTTATCCTTTCCCTTCTACCATTAATTAACAAATTCATGCATGCATGCATCCATTCATCCATTCACTCATGGTAGGTGCTCTTACTTTCCCCATCTTACAAATGAGAAAACTGAAGCAGGTAGACCTCACATGACTGGTGAGGTGTGCGGTAGGATTTGAGCTCAGGCAGTCTTACGCACCCAGCATGTTCTACTGCAGTATTTCAGACAAGAAACCATGATGGACAGGACTAAATGAGAGGTGGTAGGTTGGAAAAGAAATGATGAATGGAAAAGAGACCATGAAACTAACATGAATATATCACAGTGACCAGTTTATTGTATGTGTAAGGGATATGTGGATAGAGTTGATGCCCAGATTCTTGGCTGGGAAGGGAGTGCCATCCAACAAAACAGGAAACACATGGCAGATGTATATTTAAGAGGAAATATAAATTTGAAAGTCAAATTTAAGGTATCGGTGAGAAATTCAGGTGGAAATGTCCATAGGAAACAGGATATATAGATGTGGAATTCAAGGAAGATATTTAGACTGGTTATATCAATTCTTACTCATTAGCCTCCCCGCTCCTCACCCCCTTCCCCCAGCAGCCTTGGCCTTTTGAGTTACAAGGAAGCCTCATGGTTGAATTAAACATAGTTCCTGACTTAAACATTCAAGGTTCTACACAATTTGGTCCCAAGCTCTCTTTTAAATTCTTTACTTCTGCTTCATACATACTTGGCTCCAACCAAATTGGACTGACATTAGTTATAGTCTCTTTACACTTAAAGACAGAGATTTAAAGGGAACTGAACTCTTACACCACAACATAAGGAATCTAAAGTTTTCCCTAAGATTTGCAGGTATTTGTGGGCTAGTGGGAGCAGAGAAGGGGGTTACATTATCAGAATCACTTCAATTTTTAAAAATGTTCAAATGCCATAGATAACTCTGTGAGCCATTAACAGATGGTAATAGTCATGGTTCATGCACAATTAGGGTTTTTGGTTACTTTGGCAGTTAGTAACTAGAGGAGAGTCTATGATTAGATTACATCTCTACTTAACATTTCTGCTAACATGGTCTCTCATTTATATGCTAACCAGTCACAGAATTCAGTTCTCTTCCTTAACTTCAAGGTAAAAGAAGAACCCCAACAGCAAAACCAAACCAAAATACAGTAGACAAAATATCCCACCCACACGAGATGTTTGCTGGAAGAAATGAAATACAGAAGTCTGGGTAGATGGAAGGACTTACACAGTAGGGATGAAATAATTAACTTTTATGTTAGAGAGTCCTGTAACAGAAAGTCCTTTAGATTTAGCTTCTTTCTTCTTTTCCCATCTCTTCCTTTCCTTGGCTCTCATCCTCTCAGACCTCCCACTTCCTCAAGCAGTCTTTCAACTCCCTTCAGCCTCTGTCTCACAGCTGTCTTAGGGCCCCCTCTACATACCTCTGCTAGTCAAGATCCTCAGTTAAAGGAGAGATACTGCTTCCTCAGAAGGCAAATGTGACTATGATCCTTTAGTTACACAAACTTTTCTTCCAAAGTCTTTGCTTCTCCATTTTTGTTGTTGTTTTTGTTAGATCCCAACCAATTCAAATCCCAATGCCAGTCAAGGAATCAGAACTCCAATTCACCTTCTCCATCTAAACACAGTCTCTCCCCTCGCAGTTCTCATACTGCTACAGGTACCTTCACTCTTCTATGTGGCAGAGTTCTGTGTATTTTATATGTTTCCTATTTGACTGCAATTCATTTGAGGACAGCTTCTATGTGGAGTACACCAATCACTTTCTTGGTACACACTGGCTAAACTGACCTCCAAATCTGTGCACAGACATAGAACTAACTGAAAACCCAATATACTCTTTTATCGCTTCATTTTGGGTAAACCTACAAAGTGATCCTTAGAATGACCTTGTTTGTAAATGAAAACAGTGAATCAATAATTCTCCTGTAATTATATATCTGACATCCCATATATACCCTTTTATGCCTTATAAGTGGATTTCAGATTTGCATGTTAAACGGATTGAGCTTTGCTGCTGCATTTGCCCAGTACGTTTGCTAATAATTTAGGAAGCCTAGCAAGTAAGATGCAGTATAACTTGTAATATTTTATTTGTTCTCTCAGTTGTGATTTTAATCCTCTAAATAACAAGCTTAGACAACAAATTATTGATATGCTTTGTGCTGTTTGTCAATATTTACCTAGATCTATTTTGGAAAAACATTCAAATGTAGGCTATTTAACATAATTGAGCATTAAAACTGTTGGATTTGGTACTCATAGTTTTTGAATATACAGATTAAACACACAGAAGTTATTGATGCAAACCTGTTTTTTCCCCGCCTACAACAGAAGATTTAAAAGGGCAGTTTCATCATTCGGGAAAAAGTAAGTTGAGATTTAATTTATTTTGCTTCTTTTATTTGAAAATATATATTTAAATGAGCCAAATAGTTACCATATGGCCTGTCAGTTAACTGACATGGAAGAACAATACATGGTTTATATTCTATTTCCAACTACTGTACAGTGAATGAGTGGCCCTGTATCTCCCTTATTCATTACAAATTCTCTTTATCCAGCTTTAGAGAACTACTAAGCAGAGCTATATTAATGAAATATATTTTACAGAGTAATCATTTGAGTGCTGTAAAATGTGTTTGGGAAGAACACTGTTCCAAAATCACTGTGGGCTTATTATGACAGATGAATAAAGATCAGAAGGTAATGATATGATTTACATTTGACAATGATAAGCTGCAGGATTGTTCTGAAGTTCTGGGCCCTTATTTGGGACCTGGAACCTTAGTAAAAGCAATATTTGAAGTTAAAAATCCTGCTTTGAGGCTAGCTTTATGTGAAGAGCTGACTCATTGGAACTGAACTGATGCTGGGAAAGATTGAGGGCAGGAAGAGAAGGGGAAGACAGAGGATGAGATGGCTGGATGGCATCATCGACTCAATGGCCATGGGTTTGGGTGGCCTCTGGGAGTTGGTGATGGACAGGGAGGCTTGGCGTGCTATGGTTCATGGAGTCGTAAAGAGTCAGATACGGCTGAGAGGCTGAGCTAACTAACTAACATCTAGTTTTTTTTCTTCTCATCTGTGAGGAGCCTAATCTTTTTAATTCACTACTGTATCCCTGGTCTGTACAACAGTGCCTGGAATATTATAAACCCTCTATGCATATTTACTGCATGATTAAAATCTATTGAACTCATTCCACTATTATTCTTTGATTATTCTTCTTTTATAACATGTAACTAATCCTGTTTTCTTAAAGCCAGTTTAGTTTTCTTAAAGCCATTTTCCCTCTTTTCTAGATGAAAATTACTCAATATATTCTGTTTTAGGCATCTGTCATAATAACCATATAGGGATTTCTAAAATATTCAATAATTTCCTTTCTATTTGTCTATTACAAATCTGTACACCAGGACTATGCATTCAAATTGAGTTAATTTGGATTGGCTTTGGTACAGAGATGTCAACGTTCAAGTCCTGCCCTTCAGTTTGACCTCATGGAGAATGCAACCTGCTGTTCTTCTCATTTTTTTCCTTAGGATGTGATGCATGTAAAGGAGTATTAACGGGAAGAGAAGATTCTTCAGAGATTTTTTTTTAAATTAGAAATAGAATGGAATGCTATTGGAAACAGCACTGAAGATGCTATTTACTGAAGCTTTAATGTAGTGCAGCCTCTCAAATGTTTTGACTAAGGCCATTTAGATTGGGTGGGGGAAAAAAAAAGCAGCCCACTTACTATTCTAGTCCTATTTGTCTGGGCAACTTCAAATTTCAACTTTCTGTTCCAGGGTTGAGCTGCAGTCAGAATACTGAACTAAAATCATCAGTAAACTGGGTAAATCACCAGCTAATGTTAGTTTACAAATTTAGTGATCATAAATAACTCATTCAGTTGGCTCTCTGTACAGAGCCTTAAATCTTAAGTGAAAACTAAAGTTTATGAAAGATCGAGCCACTCAGATAAGTTAAACAAATTAGATCTCTTTTTGGTCAATCTGTGGGACCCTCATGATTCAGTGATGAACCTCAGGCCACGTTTTCAGAATCCCTGCTCCTGAGGAGAAAGAAACCCACACTCCCACCTAGCAATCCTTTCCTACTGCTGTGGCTGGGCAGAGATAGAGAAAGTAATACTTATATTTCTCATTAAGGATAAATGCTTTATTGACTTAAGGATTTAGATTCATTAAAAAAAAGTTTGATTAGCATTATTATATTGGGGAGCTACTGCTGCTTCAAATAAACCCTGGCTAAATGAGAAACAAAAATTGTTTCATATTATAATCCTTATGCAATTCACATTATATGAAGGGCCTATCTCTTAAATTTTTACCTTGAATCTTTCCACTATATTTTTATGGTACTCCAATGATTTATACATACATATGCACATTAGTGTGGATATATGCATAATATATGCATGCATATGTGTGTGTGCATGATATGTGCATATTTTTACTTTAAAAAATGTTATTAGTTGCCCTAGTCCTTTTTCTCCTTTATCTTCCCTTAACCCCTCATTTCCATCCTGTCTGCAATCTCTTCCTTCTCCAGTGGAACTATCAGGACCCATCACTGAAACTCCTCTCCCATGAACACTGTTTTTTATTCCACTGTCATTCTACTACACCTAGATGATTAAATTCATGTCCATGATCAATCTAAATGACTAGTCTGTGAATGTATCTCAGACTATTGAACAATACTGGTGGAAAAATCACAGCTGTGCAGACTAAGGGTACTTACCAACTTGTATTTACTCTAACTTTAACTTGTCTCTCAAAACTGCCCTGAAATCTCTGCCTTGAAATGTGTTTCCTCAAAGCACCCGTGACAGGAAGCCGCTCACAAAGACTTACTCAGACAGTGCTCTCAGGGAAACAGGAGTGACAAAAGCAGAATAGGATGCGGAAAAAGCTAAGCAAAGATGGTCTTAACTGAAAAGTAGCTTTTGCTTGTTTTGGAGAAGCTCTGGGGCAGGCCCTTTGCCTATTGAACTCCCTCCCGGGTCAGTCACTCATTAACTGGGGCTGCTGCCTGCCACCAGGAGGTGAGGGTGGAATCTGGGGAGTGAAGGCTTAATCTCCGAATGAAGCAGGTCTCAGTCACCAAAAGCGGACAACCAATAGCACAGCAGCACCAGCACAGCAACGATCTGGGTAAGCGCTGTAGCTTTTCAGTTTCTCTAGGAAGCTCTCTGTTGGTCTTCACACAAGTTATTCTAAACTTCCTTTCTCTTACCTCTGACCCCATCATTTTCCTCACCATTCTAAGCAGAAAACCCTGTCTTCTGTTTTCTCAGAAAATGCAGAAGTCCATTTTGAAGTCCTATGTTAGTTTCCCACTGCTCTTAGGAAAATGTTTGAATTTCTTAAAGTGGTTTAAGAACCCAGAGTGATCTGACCCTTGGTTACATCTTTAGCTTCCACTTTAGTTACATCTAACACTTCAACCATACTGAACCTCTCAAATGTCTTGAATGCATACATCTTCTGACCAACTGCCCTCCTCTACCAGGAATTTGCTTGATTTTAAATTTTTTATATTGTCAACATTGTTTACATGTTGTAAACAATGTTCTTAACATGTTCTTAACCATAAGACACATAAACTTGAAATTAATCAACAATGATAACCATGGATTTTGTATCCTGAAATCTTTATACTGCTTTACCTTTTGGTTTGCTGAATTATGAAATCTGGTAAAAAATTTTAAAAAGGGACCCATGAACTGTATAGTTGCTTGCTTGCGAATGTTATTGTTTGACATAATGTCTTCCTACATGCTTGCAAAAATAATTTAGTAGACTAAAATTTTGGGCTCAGGACTTCCCTGATGGTCCAGTGGTTAAGAATCTGCCTGCCACTGCAGGAGACACGGGTTTGAGCCCTGCTCTGGGAAGATACCATAAGCTGCAGGGCAACTAAGACTGTGTGCCTCAGCTACGGAGTCCGCGCTCTAGAGCCTGTGCTCTGCAACAAGAGAAGCCACTGTAACGAGAAACCCTCACAACCACAGCTAGAGAGTAGCCGCCGCATGCTGCAGCTAGAGAAAGCCCATGCACAGCAACCAAAACCTCATGCAGCCAAAAATAAATAAATAAATAAATGTCTGCTTCAAACTTACTATACCTCAGAATTTAGTATTACATTATCTATACTTTGTTATTGAGTGTTGATACCAAAATGTATAAGATTTACCTGGCATTTATTCCTTGTACATAAATCATAAATTACTTTTTTTATATCTTACCTGCACCTATGATAATATGCTTCAGAAAATTACAGTAATTCACTAGGATTTACTTTGATAATGGTAATTTTATATCAGATTTTCTAAGATCCAGTGTTTCCACTTAAATTCAAACTTAGTAATTTCGGGAAATTTTTCCATTTTATTAAAATTGATGTTTATTAAAACATCAATTATGTATAAGTGAGGTTACCTTGTCTCTCTCATGTGTATCATCTTCTGCGTAGAGTTTTTAATGTTTCTTTCAATTATTTTTTCCTCAGATCTATCTTTGTTTCTTGATTTTTAAAAATGTTGTTTATAGTATTGTTGTTGCTTTTAATATGGCATTTATATCTTTAAGCTGAGAGGTAGGAATTCTACCACTGAACTGCCAATGCCTTTATACCTTTAATACTTTCCCCCCCTCATTTCGTTCTTTATCAAGCTCTGCCAGTTTCCATTTCACATGTCTTTCGTCTTAGTCTTTTTAATTTTTTCTTTGAACTCCAGTATGCACTAAAAAATTCTTTTGAAAAATCACATGCTTCAGAAACTAAAAAAGTAATATAGATTTGACTTTTTTCTGATGATAACACTATTCTATTTTTCTATATTTATTTCCAGTGATTTTCAGTGGGACACAGGGCAGGAGAGTAAAGATATTTTTACTTTGTCATATTGTGTCATGATGTTCTTGATACAATTTTTTTTTTTAAGTTTCAAAATTTCTACAAGGAAAGTGACCAATTTCAACTGGAATAAATAAGATATGTGACTCTCAAAGAAAATCAACAGACCCTGGATGAACATATAAAAATGAGTACTGTAAACTGAACAGAGGAGTCTTATCTAAGAATTTCACCATTTCCTCAAAAAAGGACCTGGACATAAATACTAGTGAGTCATTGATGTAAATAATTATGAGTTACCTCAAAGCAAAATGTATGTATCATTGTACCATCAGCTAATCTTCATAAAACACCAATTAAAGAATCCTTCTGGATTTTGTTACTGATAAAAAACTATGCCAGATGGGTCCTGCTGGTCCTCTGCAGTCAAGTTCCGATGCTCGAAGTGGGCAACCAGAAAAGGAGCCCTCTATAAAATGTCATTTTAACAAGGCTCATTATATACTCACATATGAACTAGGGAGGCTAAGTTGTTAATAGTTTGCTCAGGGTTTCGCTCTTGAAATGAAGCTTCAGCAATTTTATCTGATTTTAGGCATCCCAGTTATGCTCATAAGCATGAAACAATCAGACTGTGACTGACTATACACTTATCAGCAGAAGAGTTACAAAACCCACCTCAATTGTGATTATTATACCTAACTTCAGGTCAAGTCAATCAACTGTGACCTGTTTATAAGAAGCACAGTGGGCAGTCTCAGAAGAATCACTCATTTTGATTATTCTATGTGGATAACAGTTCATCAGTTACAACAAATTTGACAAAATGATTCTGGAAAGATTGTGGCACTACCTATACACACATACACACATACACAACACACACATATACATACATACACCTACTGCCTACATATTCAAATATGAAACAGTATTTTGGTACTAACAAAATATTACATATTACATATTACCCGAAGAAATGCAGGCTAGGGAACCTGATTTACTAATAAGCATCTGGAAAATGAGCCACTCTGAGCAAGAATGTACTAAGTCTGAACTGATGAAACATTTCCAAATTCCATGGCTAACATTCTTATTGCTTAGGACCACATTTAAATATGTTATAGGACATTCAGACTTACTTTTTTTAAAAAAAGGTGCCATTTCAAAAAATGATCTGTTTTAGGATGAGAGAGAATCCTTAAAATGAGAGAATGTCATGTTAGCTCCATGCTTTGTATCTTAAGCACTAATTTAAGTATGCGTATATGTGTGTATACATTTATGTGTATGTTTGTGTGCACATATGAAAACACAAAGACACTCATACACCTCTGTCAGCAAACTGCTGATAATATACAACGCCAGGATCAAACATGTGAAAAGTTAGGAAAAGATAAGTAAAGTCAAGCTTTATCAGTCAGTGACTCACAAAGATTCCGCACACTGATTTTGTAGAGTAAAATCTTTCCCCATCCCACTTAACCAAGTGAATGGTTCAATAGATAAAGATAATAGTCAAGAGCCTCTGCTCTGGCTTACTCACTCAGTGTTCTGATTACTGGAAGACAGGACATACTGATGTTCTCTTTCAATACTTTCCCCAATCCTGTCATTTCGTTCTGCTACCCAGATACTCTGCCCCCCACTATCACTGGCGAGTTGCTTCTCTGCTTCATGGTCCTGACAAGCAGCTGTAGTGACATGGGCAATGTATTAGAAGACAGGCTATATCTAAAATTGGCAGAGCAATATTTCTGAAGCTTTAGTCATTAATACACCACTGTCAGAATCTTTGGCACATCAGTGTGCCATCAGCACTACTGTTTACTTAATATTTTTTTAAATTGATGCACAATTAAGCTTACAAATGGAGAAGGAAATGACAACCCACTCCAGTATTCTTGCCTGGAGAATCCCATGAACAGAGGAGCCTGGCAGGCTACAGTCCACGGGGTTGCAAAGAGTTCAACACGACTTAGTGACTATATAACAAAACAACAAAGCTTATAAAATATAAACAGGAAATGTGTCACTATATAGGAGAAAAAAAAGCATGTCTCAACATAAATGGAAAAAAAAACAGTGACTATAAATAAATTGTAGATAAAACAACAGTACTAGATGTTTGCCTAGATTCTATCATCTTCAGAAAGTTCTGAGCAGGACCTTTCTCTATTAGTTTAAGTTTTCACTGGTTCTTTGGGAGAGTTCAGTGTTAACTATTGCTTTTGTGCATTATAAGCATCTATTTTTGTTCCTTTCTGTTTGTTATATCCAAATATGTGTGACTTCAGAAATTCCCAAAGGAGCTTACTAGCTTAAATAATATGCATCTCCAGGGACTTCCTAGTGGTCCAGCGGTTAAGAATCCACCTGCTGATACAGGGTACGTGGGTTCAGTCCTTGGTCTGGGAGGCTCCCATATGCCCTGGAGCAACTAAGCCTCTGTGCCACAACGTCTGAGCCCATGTGGTGTGACTAGTGAAGCACATGCACCGAGAGCCCACGATCCACAGCAGGAGAAGCCACCGCAACGAGACGCCTGTGCATTGCAGACAGTAGCCCTCGCTTGCTGCAACTAGAGAGAGTCCACACACAGCAGTGAAGATCCAGTGCAGGCAGAAATAAACACAATTTTAAAAGAGAATATGCATCTCTAATATTGCATTTGAATGAAGGGGTTCTAAAGAGTTTCAGACTTGAGATTTGGTAGAACCAGGTAATCAGAACTGAACTGAAATGATTTTATTTAATCTAAAGCTGCATCTGCTTCACTTAAAATCTCTCATGGTGCCTTCTCCAACTTGGATAACACTGAATTAAAGGATTATGTCTATAGCAGCTGTCTTACAAGTGACTCTTCATACCATTCTTGAATAATTATGAACATATCTGATTCATTCAGGAATACATTTTTTATCTGTTGGATCATAGAAAAAGCAAGAGAATTCCAGAAAAACATCTGCTTTTGCTTTATTGACTATGTCAAAGCCTTTGTGTAGATCACAACAAACTGTGGAAAATTCTAAAAGAGATGGGAATATCAGACCACCTGACCTGCCTCTTGAGAAATCTGTATGCAGGTCAAGAAGCAACAGCTAGAACCGGACATGGAAGAACATACTGGTTCCAAATTGGGAAAGGAGTACGTCAAGGCTGTATATTGTCACCCTTGCTTATTTGTCATGCAAAATACCGCACTGGATGAAGCACAAGCTGGTATCAAGACTGCCAGGAGAAATATCAATAACCTCAGATACACAGATAACACCATCCTTACGGCAAAAAGTGAAGAACTAAAGAGCCTCTTGATGAAAGTGAAAGAGGAGAATGAAAATGTTGACTTAAAGCTCAACATTCAGAATACTAAGATCGTGGCAGCTGGTCCCATCACTTCATGGCAAGTAGATGGGGAAACAGTGGAAATGGTGGCTGACTTTATTTTGGGGGGCTTCAAAATCACTGCAGATGGTGACTGCAGGCATGAAATTAAAAGACGCTTACTCCTTGGAAGAAAAGTTATGACCAACCTAGACAATATATTAAAAAGCAAAGACATTACTTTGCCAACAAAGGTCCATCTGGTCAAAACCATGGTTTTTCCAATAGTCATGTACGGCTGTGAGAGTTGGACTATAAAGAAAGCTGAGTGCAGAAGAACTGATGCTTTTGTGCTGTAGTACTGGAGAAGACTCTTGAGAGTCCCTTGGACTGCAAGGAAATCAAATCAGTCAATTTTAAAAGAAATCAGTCCTGAATATTCATCGGAAGAACTGATGCTGAAGTTGAAACTTCAATACTTTGGCTACCTGATGTGAAGAACTGACTCACTGAAGGTGGGAGGTGAAGAGGACAACAGAGGATTAGATGGTTGCATGGAATTACCGACTCGATGGCCATACGTTTGAGCAGACTATGGCAGTTGGTGATGGACAGAGAAGCCGGGCATGCTGCAGTCCATCGGGTGGCAAAGAGTTGGACATGACTAGCGACTGAACTGAACTGATATTCTTTACAGAATCAGTAGAAATTTTTCTTTTGAAAAATATGAGATTGCCTCTTAATTTCAACTTTCCCGTATCTTTCTTGATAATATCTTCATAATATTTTGTCATTTCTTCTTCCTATGTTATCAAATTATACTAGTATGAGGATGAAATTTTTATGACCAATACAAAATACTGATGTATAACATTCATATGATTTAAACAATATTAAAATTCTTTTGGGACTTCACTGTTGGGAATTTATTAAAAT
The DNA here is from genome assembly GCA_007570785.1 of Antilocapra americana. NCBI lineage: Eukaryota > Metazoa > Chordata > Mammalia > Artiodactyla > Antilocapridae > Antilocapra > Antilocapra americana. The sequence goes on from ML660214.1 coordinate 1,248,269, forward strand.
GCAAGATACTTTAGGAAATATTATTTTAAATTATTCATAACCTTTACATATCTTCAGGGCAGAATAAGGGGGGGAAAGAATGTCTCATTAGAAATATAAAAGATGGAAAGTTATTCATGTCTTGAAATTGCCCCATTTCAGGATAATTTAATCAGCTGAAATAAATGTTCTATAATTTTGCATTTGTTAATAAGATGACTAAGTTGGCTACAGCGTGCAAAAAACACATGCTTCATTGTGATGAAAGTGTTTTTAAAACAGGATGCTGAGGCCTCTATGAGTTTAAAAAGAAATATTCTTAGGGAGATTGTATCTGGGTTATTATTAACTTGAATCTTTATTAACTTGAGGATGACAAGAACATTTCTCATTTTCTCTACTTACTATTTTTTTGGCACTTTTTTTTGGCGCAGATAGCAAATAGAGTCTCAGAGTTGGAAGGAGAAGAATTTCCACAAGGCAGCAAAGTGATTAGAGATGCAGCTGGGACTAGAATTAAGGTCACCCTAACTTTTCACTGACTGTGTTTTCTATCAAAGGTGGTCATTTAGTCATTTACTAATTCATTCAACACCTGCTCTGGCACAAGTTCAGGTAACTGTGAGGTGACTAAGGGTCTGGAGATTCATGCTCTGATCCTTGAATCATAATAAATATAACAGTAATATGATTTTCACATAATGATAGAGTACAACAAGTAAGAAAAAGACAAATTATTTCAGTGGTGGGCAGTAGTACTGAAAGGGTGACATCAAGGTCACTTCTAGAAGTGTTTCTTTATGCACTGGTCACCTCTTTTTTTTTTTTTTTTAGTTTAGTTCTCACTATTGACTTGGAAGAGTTCCAGTGTTAAATATTGATTTTGTGCAGAATAAGCACCTATTTTTGTGGCCTTCTTGTTCCTCACATCTGAATGTATGTGACTTCAGAAGTTTTATGAAAGGCTTACTAGCCTCAAGAACATACATTTCTAATATTGTACTGGAATAAGAGGGTTTCTTATAATGTTTAGAATGGAAAGGAAAGATACACAGGAAACAAAGGAAGCTGTTTTATAATCTATAAAACTTAACAAACATTTATTGAGCATATTAAAGCAGTGCTGGTTTCCAGAGAAGTTTACAGTTTCTTTTGGTAGGCACTGAAGATGGAACTAGTTAATCTGAAAGCATCCTGGGAGGAATGATAGAGACAATATATGGGGTGGGGTTAAGAGAACAGACTCTGGAGCCTACTTGGATCTGGATTTTCATTCTGACTTTGCCTCTTAAGTAGCTGAGGGATCTTGGGCATGTTATAACCAACCTATTATAGGAAACAGCCTCAGTTTCCTAATCTGCAAAATGGGGATGATAACCCCTACCTCAGAGGTTTGTGAGAATTAAATGAATTACTATGTAAAGAGCTCAAGATAGTCTGGCACAGTGTAAGTACTATTATATGAGTGGGGCACTTTTGGCAATGCTGGTAAAGGTGCTTTCCTGGATCAGGGATTTTGATATACTAATGCACATTATAAATTATCAAGAGAGTGATATGTTGAGAATTTCTCCATATCATTTGCTCTTTTGCTGAGAAGCACTGTTACAAGACTGACATATGTTCCCTTAGAATATGTTTTTGGGAAATATAAGGCATTTACAAAGGTTTTGCATAATTAATGGAAAGTCACATCTGTCTTGGTATCATGACCTAAGAGTTTTGCTTTATTTCCAAGATTCCAGATCTGGTTGCATCTTTAGAGTTACTGATGCAACAATATCTTTGTAATACGTTGATAATGATGATGATAAGGACAAATAGTATTGTTTGGAACCTATCTGTGCCAGGCACTGTGCCAAGTGAAGAACATGTATTATTTTGTCTACTCTTTATATTATAATTAAATATTATATTTATATTTATATAATAATTTATATTATTTGAAATGAAGAAACCAAGACTTCAGAAACTATAGTGATTTCTTCAAGCTTATAAATTAAATTGCAGAACCAGTCCTATCTGGTTCCAATGCCCATATCTCCAACCAGGAAGTGTGTGTTTTCTTCTTGATTTTGATGATAACAACTGTGATTTGGATGGTAAGAGTGACACACATTAAAGAGCACTGAAAACTGTAGAGCACAAAATGAAGACAGAATATCATTAGTAGTATTAAAGTTATGCTTATGATTTTTTAATTCTTGGATTGAAATAGTATACTACCACTGTGGTAGAGATCTTGAAATCTTCTCAAAATAAATAGCTGAAAATATGAAACTCAAAATTTCAAAATGTAAAAAAAATAAGTTGTTTAATTTTAATACAGACTATCTCATCTTTCATAGGAAAGTTTAATTGTAGGCAGGAAATATAAAGTAAGTATCTCTTTAAGAAATCTGGAGAAAAACTTGGTAGAACACCTGTATCAGGGTATCAGGTACCAGAGGAACACAAAAAAAAATTCTCTAGTAATTCATAAATAACTTTAAAATCCACACTAAAATTACCAGATTTTTCCAATGTCAAAATTCTAATGGGAAAATTGTATTACTATTTTATTAGCATATTAAAATTTTTGTAGAATATAAGGTCATTTCAACCTATTGCATGTTGGTTGCTGAGTTTCTCCTGAAAAAACAAACACATTTGCTTTTAGTATCAAAACTAAAGAAATAATTTTTGAAAATTATTTTTTTTACTTCTAATGTATTAATGTCATCATGATCACCTCACTCGGAATGCTAATAGCCTCTTTCCTCTATTCTTTGTATTCTCTGAGGATTTACTTTCAGTTTTAGGGTAGTCTTACGATGTCAAAGCTCTCCTTACTGCCACAACCAGACCTCAATCTGCCAGATTCCTCTGTATAATGAACACATGTGAACCTTTTCCCACAAGTATAGAGATAAGCTTCCAGGTACTGTGGTGACAGGTGTGATGCAAATACACAGATGGAGAAACTGAAAGACTTAATTAATGCCACAGAATCTCAGTAATGGTTGACTCTTTCACAGGGTTCTTTGTCTTCAGGGATAAAAGGAGAGAAAACGGTTGCAGCAAATCTGTAGAAAGAAACTGATTGTTCCCCAGGCTCCTGGCTTCAGGTACCTGGGCCAAGAACCGCAAAAGCTTTGATTCTGTTTCTTTCTTGCAATAGCGTCCTTGACTAGTTCCTTTTCCTCCTAGTCTTTTCAGATACCATCTTTAGCCTCTCCTATTTTGCTCTGTATGTGTCTCCGGTGAGAGAGCCAACTCATTCAGATGTCACTTCACTTCAAACGTCACTTATGTATCTCCCAGCCAAGACTTCCCTCCGGACCTCTGGATCCCCAGTGGTATCCAATCTGATGGTGAACGCGTATCATGAGTCAGGCAACATGCATACATTACCTCACAGTATATATTCTACCCAAAGTCTCTGGGGATTAGTAAAATTATCTAATTTATGAAGATAATTTTATATTTGAGAATAGGGAAATTTTCTTTAGCAGTTTGGCAACTCACAAAAATGCAATTCTTTTAATATGACATTTGTTCAAGTATTTTGATAGTTGTTAGTATTCTGGCCATTGGCTACTCTAATAGGTGTGTAACACCATTTTGGTAGAGTTTTCCTATATTTCCTTGTTCTGCTCCTCTCTTTTATCATATTTTAACTGACATCATAACCACAATCTTGACATCCTGGATGAACAAATCCAAGCTGTCAGTGTACCATGTGCTCGAAAGTGACCCGAGGACCACTCTCCACACGTGGCCTGACCAACACAGTGTAGTGTGACTAGTCACACGAGCAGGGCACTAGGGCAGTCAGCATATCTCAACAACATGCAGGGTATTTTTGTTTGTTTGTTTGTTTTCTTGGTTTTTTTAATGAGCTCTTGATATGTATAATGTTATGATCCACAAAACTCTATTTCCCAGTTGAACCATTTATTAAGCAAGTTTCCCCATTTCTCTACTTGTGAAGCTCATATTTAAATTTTTTTTTTTATTGAAGGATTGCTCTACAGAATTTTGTTGTTTTGTTGTTTCCTGTCAAACCTCAACATGAATCACACATAGGAATACATATATGCCCTCCCTGTTGAAACTCCCTCCCATCTCCTGGGAGTTTCCCTTCCCACCCCTCTAGACTGATACACAGCTCTTGTTTGAATTTCCTGAGCCATACAGCAAATTCCTGGTGGCTATCTATTTTACATATGGTAATATAAGTTTCCATGTTACTCTTTCCATACATCTCACCCTGTTACCCTCTCATGTCCATAAGTCTATTCTCTATGTTTGTTCTCCATTGCTGCCATGAAAATAAATTCTACATTACCATTTTTCTAGATTCTGTGTATATGCATTAGAATACGATATTTATCTTTCTCTTTCTGACTGACTTCATTCTATATAATAGGTTCTAGGTTCACCCACCTCATCAGAACTGACTCAAATGTGTTCCTTTTTATGGCTAAGTAATATTCCATTGTGTATATGTACCACAACTTCTTTATCCATTCATCTGTCAGTGGACATCTAGGTGGCTTCCATGTTCTAGCTATTGTAAATAGTGCTGCAATGAACAATGGGACACGTGTGTCTTTTTCAATTTTGGTTTCCTCAGGGTATATGCCTAGGAGTGGGATTGCTGGGTCAAATGGTGGTTTTATTCCTAGTGAAATTCATTTTTAAAACCTGATTTCAGTGCAACCAGAAATCTATCAGAATGGCCAAAAGCCAGAATACTGACAGCAGCAAAAGCTGATGAGAATGTTAAGGAACAGAAACTCTCATTCACTGCCAGTGGAAATGCAAAATTGTACAACTACCTTGGAAGACAGTTTGGCAGTATCACACAAAGCTAAATATATTCTCACCATTCGGTCCAGCCATCATACTCCTAGGTATTTATCCAAATGAGTTGAAAGCCAAAGTCTACACAACAGCCTGCACATGAATGCTTAAAGAAGTTTTATTCAAATTGCAAAACATTCAAAGTAAATAAGATATTCTTCAATGGGTGAATGGATAGACTGTGATATATCCATAGATTGGAATGTTATTCAGAGATAAAAGTAAATTAGCTATCCAGCCACCTAAAGGTGTTGTTGTTGTTTAGTTGATAAATTGTATCTGACTCTCTGCGATCCCATGGACTATAGCCTGCTAGGCATACCTGTCCGTGGGACTTTCCAAGCAAGAATTTTGGAGTGGGTTGTCATTCCCTTCTCCAGGGGATCTTCCTGTCCCAGGGATTGAGCCCATGTCTCTTGCATTGGCAGGTGAATTTTTATTTATTTATTTTTTATCATTGAGCCATCTGGGAAGCTTACAAAAAGACACAGAGGAGCTTTAAACACATAACAAGAAGTGAAGGAAGTCAATTTGAAAAGGCTATGTATCTATCTTAAGAGTCCAAGTGCAGAACAAACTGGAAAAGACAAAACTATACAGACAGTGAAAAGACCAGTGGTTTCTAGGGAGAAAGGATTACTAGGTGGAGCAAGGATATTTTTAGGACCATGAAACTATTCTGTATGATACACTAATGGTGGATACTTGACATTACACATTTGTCAAAACCCATAAGACTATACAACACAGAGTGAACTCTAATGTAAACTAAGAATTTTAGTTAATAATGATGTACCAATGTCAGTTCATCAATTGTAACACATGTACCACACTAATATAAGAAGTTAATAAAAGGGGAAACTGAAAGTGTCAGTGAGGTAGATATATGAAGCTCTGCCTTTTCTGCTCAATGTTTTTTATAAACTTGAAGCTGTACCAAAAGCAGTTTATTAATTAAAAACTAACTTTTTAAAAACCCTTAATTCAGAAACATATAATTATTTCTTAGGATACTGCTTCTTACTAGCTTCACACTAAGTAGTTAGGAAATAGTGTTTCTGTCATTTTATAACTATTAGTAATAATAACCCCCAGTTCTGAGCCACCTACAACTGCAATCAGTATAACTTCTTTGTTTCTTTCTTTTTAATGCTTCTGTGTGGTTTGTGGGATCTCAGTTCCCTGACCAGGGATTGAAAACAGTTTATGGCAGTAAAAGCCTGGGATTCTAATTAGCTAGGCCACCAAGAAATGCCCTACCTTGTTTCCAATACTAGTGTAATATGACAACATAGATAGCAAAAGACCATTTCACTATAGAATATCAAGTCTTTTTAGGTACATGTCTTCAACAAGTTTAAATCTGCCTAACTTTTAATCCCTATTCTCTATCTTATCCACAAAGATAACCTGAGATACTATGCTAGCACCTCAATGAAAATCAAAAGATATTACACTGAGCACAGAATCTGGCATAAAGCAGCTAATTTATTAAATGGTGGTAGCTAATAGTATTTTTTGGCCATAATCTAGTAGCTTTTACCACAAAACAATTGTCAGCTTGGTATTTCTTCTTTTTAGTGATGTCATCTGACTTCAAAGAATTACCTCATTCTTTGCTAAGTACTTAAACATTATCTAATAATTTATTTGTTTCTTTCAAAGTTTGACAAGTCTACTGACTCATTTATTCCATTAAGAGACAGATACACATAATTTACCCATTTTAATTACTTCCAGCATCTGGGTCTGGTTATTGTTGTTGTTCAGTTGCTCAGTCGTGTCCGACTCTCTGCGACCCCATGGACTGCATCATGCCAGGCTTCCCTGTCCTTGATCATCTCCTGAAGCTTGCTTGAACTCATGTCCATTGAGTAGGTGATGCCATCTAACCATCTCATCCTCTGTCGTCCCTGTCTCCTCCTGCCTTCAATGTTTCCCAACATCAGAGTCTTTTCAAACGAGTCAGCTCTTCACATTAGGTGGCCAAAGTACTGGAGCTTCAGTTTCAGCATCAGTCCTTCCAATGAGTATTCAGGACTGATTTCCTTTAGAATGGACTGGTTGGATCTCTTTGAGTTCCAAGGGACTCTCAAGAGTCTTCTCCAACACCACAGTTCAAAAGCATCATTCTTGAGCACTCAGCCTATTTTACGGTCCAACTCTCACATTGATACATGACTATTGGAAAGACCACAGCTTTGATTATACAGACATTAGTCCACAAAGTAATGTCTCTGTTTTTTAACATGCTATCTAGGTTTGTCATAGCTTTTCTTCCAAGGAGCAAGAATCTCTTAATTTCAGAGCTGCAGTCATCTTCTGCAGTGATTCTGGAGCCCAAGATAATAAAGTCTGTCACTGTTTATATTGTTTCCCTATCTATTCGCCATGAAGTGATGGGACCAGGTGCCATGATCTTTATTTTTAAGACAGCTTTTTCACTCACCTTTTCCACCTTCATCAAGAGGCTCTTTAGTTCCTCTTAACTTTCTGCCATTAGGGTGGTGTCATCTGTATATCTGAGGTTATTGTTATTTCTCCCAGCAATCTTGATTCCAGCTTCTGCTTCATTCAGCCCAGCATTTTATATGATGTACTCTGCATACTAGTTAAATAAGCAGGGTGACAACATACAGACTTAACATATTCCTTACCAAGTTTTGAACCAGTCTGTTGTTCCATGTCTGGTTCTAACTGTTCCTTCTTGATGGGCATACATATTTCTCAGGAGGCAGATAAAGTGGTCTGTTATTCCCATCTCTTTAAGAATTTTCAACAGTTTGTTGTGATCCAAAGAGTCAAAGGCTCTGGCACAGTCACTGAAGCAGAAGTAGATGTTTTCCTGGAATTCTCTTGCTTTTTCTGCTATTTAATGGATGTTGGCAATTTGATTCCTGGTTCCTCTACCTTATCTAAATCCAGCTTAAACACCTGGAAGTTCTCAGTTCACACACTGTTGAAGCCTGGTTTAGAGAATTTTGAGCATTAACATTGCTAGCATGTGAAATGAGTGCAACTGTGCAGCAGTATAAATATTCTTTGGCATTGCCCTTTTTTGGGATTGGAATGAAAATTGACATTTCCAGTCCTGTGGCCCTGAGTTTTCCATATTTGCTGGCATACTGAGTGCAGCATTTTCACAGCATCATCTTTTAGGATTTGCTCCCAGTGATGCTTCCTAAGGCCCACATGACTCTGCACTGTAAGATGTCTGGCCCTAGATGAGTGATCACCCCATCCTGGTTATCTGGGTCTTTTCTGTACAGTTCTTCTGTGTATTCTTGCCACCTTTTCTTAATATCTTCTGCCTCTGTTAGATCCATACTGTTTTTGTCCTTTATTGTATCCATCTTTGCATGAAATGTTCCCTTGATATCTCTAATTTTGTTGAAGAGATCTCTAGTCTTTCCGATTCTATTGTTTGCCTTCATTTCTTTGCATTGTTCACCTAGGAAGGCTTTCTTATCTTTCCTTGCTATTCTTTGGAACTCTGCATTCAGGTGGGTATATCTTTTCTTTTCCCCTTTGCCTTTTGCTTCTCTTCTCTTTTCAGCTACTTTTACGGCCTCCTTGGACAACCATTTTGCTTTTTTCATTTCTTTCTCTTGGGGATGGTTTTTGGTCATTGACTGCTGTCGTGTTCTGAACCTCTGTCCATAGTTCTTCAGAAACTCTATCTATCAGACCTACTCCCTTAAATCTATTTGTCATTTAACTGTATAATTGTAAAGAATTTTATTTAGGTCACACCTGAATGGCCTAGTGGTTTTCCCTACTTTCTTCAATTTAAGTCTGAATTTGGCAATAAGGAGTCCATGATTTCAGGCACAATCAGCTCCCAGTCTTGTTACGGCTAACTGGATAGAGCTTCTCCATCTTCAGCTGCAAAGAATATAATCAATCTGATTTCGGCATTGACCATCTGGTGGTGTCCATGTGTAGAGTCATTTCTTGTGTTGTTGGAAGAGGGTGTCTGCTATGACCAGTGTGATCTCTTGGCTAATCTCTGTTAACCTTTGCCATGCTTCATTTTGCACCTCAAGTCCAAACTTGCCTCTTACTCCAGGTATCTACTGACTTCCTACTTTTGCATTCCAGTCCCCTATGATGAAAAGGACATCTTTTTTAGGTGTTAGTCTAGGTCTTGTAGGTCTTCATAGCACCATTCAGTTTCAGCTTCTTTGGCATTGGTGATTGTGGTACAGACTTGGATTACTGTCATACTGAATGGCTTGCCTTGGAAGCGAACTGAAATCATACTGTCATTTTGGGCTTCCCTGTTGGCTTAGACAGTAAAGAATCTGGGTCTAAGGCTTTGCACTATTTCAGTGCATCTTCGACCAACAGACATCTTGGACCACTAGATATTTTTTTGACAGCTCTCAGGGCCATCTTTGAAAACTAGAGACAAAAAGACTCACCTAGAGAAGTTGAATTTTAAGTTCTTCTACATGATATACTTTTTACCTAGTCTTTCCCCTTTGAAAACAACTGCCATTAAAGAAAAAGATTTAACAAGCCAGGAGTCATAGTTTTGCTCTGTATTTTACACTTTAACATTGTAATAGTGATAAGTATATTCCTATACATGATATAAAGAGGGATTCTGGTTATTGTTGTTGATTACATGACATTTTTGTTAGCCTAGTTTATGATGACCTTCAAGGCTTTTTTCAAATTTGTGCCACTATATTAATCTTGGGACATATTCCACTTTCTGTCTTCTTTAAACATCATTTCCCTCCCAGATTTACTGAGGTACAATAGAGAATTAAAAATAATGTATGTGTATAGTATTGAAATAGTCACCACAATCAAATTAATTAACAAATTTCTCACCTCATAAAATTATCATTTTCTTTCCTTTCTTTTTTTCATTGGGGGATGATAACACTTAAGATCTATCCTCCTAGCAAATTTCAAATATGCAATATAATACCCTTAACTACAGTTACAGTATGGTATATTAGATATTCAGAACTTACTCATCAAGCATAGCCAATATGTTGTACCACTTTTACCAACACATCCCCATTTTCCCTTTCCTGTACCAGGTAGCCCCTGGTAACCATCATTCTACTGTTCATCTCCTTTATACAACATTTAAAAGTGTCAACTCTGATTCTATTAAGCATCCTTCCATTTTCAATAAACTGGAGGAAAATGGTATTTCTAAGGGCCTGTCACAGTCATCATTCATTTATTTATTAAAAAAAATAATTATTGAGCACGTATTCTAGGTTAAGAACTGTGCCAGACATTGCTAAAAGTGTGATTTCTAAGACCCAGTCCCTATTTTCAGCAGTTTCAGTATATAATCAATATTCAACAAGCATTTATTAAACATATGCTTGGACAAAAAGATTTGTGAAAAGAATATAGTATAGTGCAGTGATACCACCAGCAGAAAGATATATAGTCTAGAGAGTTCTCAGAGAGGAGGGTAACAGAAACCCCATGAAGGTAGTGATGGAAATCAGCCAGAGAAATCTTCCAGTAATACGATATATTCAAACCGAGATTTAAAAACAAGGAGTTCACAGACAAGAAGAAAGAGAAGGGAATCTGGCAGGAGGTATGATGCAGACAAATGCTTAAATCATTCTTATGGCCATATTGCTTTCTGAAGAAACCTTCTGCAGTATTTTGGAATAAAGGAGATGATTTACCTTTTTCTACAGCAGATATCAACTAATGTTAAGTGTGAACATTTTTTTGCAAGAGACATAAATTTAGAGACATTCCATCAATCAGTTCAGAAGTTTTCTTGGAGATTAGATTTTACAGTCATAAGATTACTGCCTTTAGAGCAGCTCCCAGAACCCCGTGTGAACTCTAATGGGCACTGTCACTTTCCTCTCAGTTCACTGCGTCGGGGAACTTCTAGCAGAGCTGTCTTCAGTCTACTACTGTTTAGATGTTAACAATCTTGTCCGTTAAGGACAGTGATGGCATTTCGTGGGCTCTCATGGCATCTATTTTGCTTAGAACACACTTTTTATGAATGCCTTTTTAATTCTGAAGAATATGTTTATATGTATGTGTTTTTATTTATGTTTTTGTATATATATATACATTTATGTGTACCTATGTATGTGTGTGAAAGTCACTCAGTCGTGTCCAACTCTTTGAGACCCCATGGACTATACAGTCCATGGAATTCTCCAGGCCAGAATACTGGAGTGGGTAGCCTTTCCCTTCTCCAGGGGATCTTCCCAACCCAGGGATTGAACCCAGGTCTCCTGCATTGCAAACAGATTCTTTACCAGCTGAGCCACAAGGGAAGCATATATAACAAAGTATAAGATGGAAAATGAAAACAGATATATACATGTTTTCCATCTTATGCTTTTTTATATGAGTAACAATTTAATAATAATAAAGATAAAAAGTAAATTTGTTCAGAATATACATATATATAGTTACATTTATGTTTATATCTCTGTTGAGCAGTAATCTGTATATTTATTTTACCAGTGATGTGTTTGTTTGTTTTGATAAGTAGAAAGGAAACTGCTGGTCAGTGATTCATTGCTTTTTCTGGTCTGTGTCCAGAGGGGGAAAATATATCTGAAACTTCAAATGTAAGAGGATTACAGTTATAGCTCTGTCTTTAACTTAGAAGTTATTAACTGATAATATATATTCAGCTTGATAAAAGAGTATGCAAAGTATGTTTGCTTTTCTTAAATAATGAAATTATAATAATTATTTTCATAAATAAAAATGGAAACTACTTTTCCTGTTCCACTAATGTGCCACATTTTAAAAATGCTTACCACATTGACAATTAAAATCCTTGAGATATGACAAGGCAATTTTTGAACTTGATCAATATAAAAATTTCATTAGGAATTACATAATAACCTGCAGAGTGGGGAAAACCAATTAGAGTCAGAAACCTTATCTTTTCATGATTACCTAGTTGTACTTTTCATAAACTTTGGTGAGCAAATAGTTTTGAGCAAAGGGTAGTATTAACATGGTTATGGCTCATTTCCCTTTTTAGTCACATCTATGAGGGTTCTAAAAATGAAATCTTTAATTATAAATGCAGAGGCTGAATCTCTAAAATCTCTTAAGAGCAAAGGCATTTTCAGTTACTTAAAATGTACACATACTGGAAAATACACCGATATGAGACATATTCCACTAATTTTCCTCTATTTTCCTATTAAGTGAGCACTGTGAGCAATAAAGATTAATTAAGCATGCAATTAATACCATAAAATTTAATTGAATACTTTCATATATGTATTTTTCTTACTCATGTTTTTCAGTGATGCTATATATTTAATCTTTTTAAAGCTAATACTTCAAGAACAAGCAAAGATTTTTAAGACAGTTCAGCATTTTCAAATTCTCTACGGCATTTGGGAATGACTTTCAGATTTTGTAAAGGTGAGTGTTTTACATTTTCTTAAACTGATAGGATAAAAGTAGAAGTCCATTTAAAACAAATCAGTGTTTAATAGCCATAGTTGTCTAGGTAAGCACAGAAATAATGACTGCTGCAGATTTTGCAAACACCAAATCACTTTTCAGGGATGGAATTCCACTGGGTTGCTCCCCAGGGCATCCTATTTTGCTTAAATTCTTTAACGTTTTTAGAGAAACAAAACAAAATGGCCATTTGATATAAGCCCCTACACACATCTGGCACTCATTCTACCAATCATTTAATATGGCATCATGTGACTATTGGGCTTCCCAGGTGGCACTAGTGGTAAAGAAGCCTCCTGCCAATGCAGGAGACTTAAGAGACTTGCATTGGATCCCTGGGTCGGGAAGATCCCATGGAGAAGGAAATGGCAACCCACTCCAGTATTCTTGCTTGGAGAATTCCATGGACAGAGGAACCTGGTGGCCTACAGTCCATGGGGGTCACAAAGAGTCAGATATTATGACTGAAGCATCTTAGCAAACATATATACATGTGATTATACTTAGCCGTTTGAATAAATTATTATAGGTTCTCTGGGAAGCAGATCCTATAGTGGCCTGAGATTTGGTTGGCTAGTAAGAAGGTTTACTGGCATACTATAGAAAGAATTTGAGTGTGTAAGTCAGTGGAGTGAAATAAGTCACAGGATTCACATGTATTCACTCTGAAATTTCCTTCTAATACCATACCTTCCTTTCTCAGTCTTAGCAACTAAGAAAATAATTCTGTACTTAAATCCATGTTTATCACAACCAAATGAAAACAAGGTACTGGTTCATAAACTCTGTCACTGCAAAGTGATGGTTAGTTGTTTAGAAAATTCTAAGAAAGGGATTATGTTGTCAATGATGCTGGTGCTCAAAATATTCCCATGTAAATTATCAACACATGGCATGGAGAAAACACACACATACTGTTCTATGTGTATCTTGCTTTCTGGTCTCCACCCTTTCTAACAGCCTTTCTATTTACCTCTCCTCTTGCCATCCCCCATTCAATTTTTTTCCTTTACTGTCTTTTCACTCATCTTTCTCTCTACTCATCATCTTTCACACTACATGTCTGTTCATAATGTTCATCACTCCCACATTCAATACATACTTGAATGGTTACTCTGTGCTAGGTCAGTAAAGAAAGATTTTAACTTCTTCTAGATGCTTTGTAATAAAAGCCATTCTAAGACAGAATTTGCCACTGTTTGTTTGGCTTACATTTGGATGAGTGAGGAAACATGTGAAAGGAAAACCAAAATGGGGCTGGTATTGCTGACAGCTCTCTGCAATAGAGCTGGGAGGTTGCAGAGGAAGTGTCAGCCTGGGTGGAACCTGGTCTTTTGACCACTTATGATCCTAATGAAGGCATCCAGGACATCTGCCAGCATCTGCCAGAAACTAAAAATATCAGACCCTTTACCCTAAAACAACTCACAATTACTAGAAAATAATTATTTTCTGACTTGCATCAGTGAATCACAATTCTCATCAGGCATCTTTCAACAACCTCATGCTTTTTTGTCTTTATAAGCCCCTGAGTCTTTTGTTTCTCTGGATTACACTTTCAGGGTTACCTGAATCTGTGTCTCAACTCTTAAAATCCCCAAAAAACTCTTTTCTTAGTTGCAAGCTCCTGCATTAATTTTTGGTTGGCATATTAAAAATATAAAACAATTGGAAATTAAATTCCAAGATACTTTTAATGTATGTGTGTGTGTTGGGTAATCCCTTCCTCTTGGCTGGAAGAATAAGATTTACTCAGTTTTTTCCTGCTTTCTCATATGTTGTATATGTGTAACTTTAATTTCTGAATTAACCAATTTGGAATACAATAATTTTATGTTGCTGGTACAGCGTAAAACAGAATATTTCCTAATTTTGAATTTAGAGCTTTACAAAATCTCAGTGAAGCAAAATGATATAAAAAGGAAACAGATAAAATGATTATAATGTAAAATTTAATTATTAAATATTTAGGTGTAGTACCAACTTGATTTCAAATCACATATGACTCAAGTTTTTGTAGAAAAAAATCCTTCTGCCACAAGCTTCACAGAATAGTCAAATCATTTTTCTTACAAGAATGACAGTGGCAAAAGAGCACTGAAATCAAATAGAAGGACTGAGGCATAAAAATATTAACAATGGAAGATATATCATTACTTTAAGATGAACTTAAATTTCTCTTGATCTCAGGGAACCCTAGAAATTAGACTTTAAAATATAACATCAGAAACAGCGATGGGAAAAAAAAAACTCAAGGCATTTTAATATCAAAGATTTGTTGACACATCTAGGAGAATTGTACTAGATATGTTAAAATTACTGTACATTTCATTAAATATGAAGAAAATGTTTCTGATTTCAATATTATTTAGAGGGAGCCAATTAGTGAACCTAATTTTAGCAGAATATTTTCCAAAAATGTAATTAAAAACCTTACCAATTTACTTATTAAATCAATGATGAACACTTTCCAAACAGAATCAAAATCTTCCTTGAAGATTTGCATAAAATTGTAAAGCTGCTGCATCAAGGCTGCATTTAAAGTCACAGCATGTAAGCGAGAAGGAGCAAAAGGTCTCCTACCTTAACAACCTAGCATGGTTCCTGAAGATGTAGTCTTTTGCTGTGCTGATGGCAGAATTTCAAATGCAACACAAGCAAACTCCACCATCATTCAGCACACAAAAATGATGCTGTGCTATAACTTTCTACAAGGTTCCTAAAATTGAGAGACAGGTGGATTTAAAATAAGAGATGGAGTCAGTAGAGTACAGAATATTCACAGGACTATGGCTAAATAGATGCTTATAAAAAATGTTACCTGAGGCCCACTTTGAACTTTGAATAAAAAAGACAGTGTCTGGTGTAATTTAAACAGAGGACCTGGTGCCTGTGGTATTCTAGGAATGGGTGGGGCTGTGTCCAAAGAGATGTGTTGAGAACTGCTACTGGCAGCCATGTGAGGATGTACGCTGAATGTAGGAGTGAAAGCAATGAGGCATCTGCAGTATTACAGTGTCTGCTGAGGGGTGCTATGACAGAAAAGACAAAAATGAGAGAAATATACAGAGGAGAGGAAGGTGATTTAAGAAAAGATTTCACAAAATAAAGATAAACAATATTTAGAGAACATTTTTGAAGTTCCTGGTCTAGGATGTTAGAAGAAACAATATGGAGGGAGGGAATCGATAAAACCTTTGTCTTCACGGCTCTTCTGGGTTTGTTCTAACCAGACATGCCCCCAAGGTCTCACACTTTAAACACAATGGCTTTCTCAGAGAAGTTTAAATATATGTTAACTGTATGGCCTTCCTAGAAAATTAAACCTATGGAAGTGGAGGCTACTATGAAAGATCCTGAGCAAGCAAAGAAGTAAGAATAGCATTCTGGGAAACTCTCTTTAGCCAATGGGGGTAACCTGATATGCAGAAAGTGATGGGTTACAGGAACTCAAGTATTCAAGAAAGACTTTTTTTCAAGAAGCAAAGGAAAAAGATTGCCGAAGTATTTCATCATTACTGTATTTCTTGCATATATAGCACACTACCTGGAATCTCAAAAGAGTTAAATAGATATTTGCTAGAGATGATAGGAAGGAAAAGAAGAAAAAAGGAAGGAAGAAATAAGGGAGAGGTAGGCAGGCAGGCATCAAGGGGAACAAGCAGATGAAGAAGAGCTGACCTATTAAAATCTCATTTATATGTAAAGTGTTTGCTGTGAAGGTTATAAGAGCCAATATGTAAAAAGTGTGTATTGCAGTGTCTCGTACACTGGAGGTGCTCAAGAAATCTTAAACGTCATCATCACCATCATCTTTGTTATTATCACCATTATCAAGACTATTCTTGTCCTTAGAGGACTTTTAGCAACAAAGATACATTCAGAAATTC
The DNA here is from genome assembly GCA_007570785.1 of Antilocapra americana. NCBI lineage: Eukaryota > Metazoa > Chordata > Mammalia > Artiodactyla > Antilocapridae > Antilocapra > Antilocapra americana. The sequence goes on from ML660214.1 coordinate 1,264,432, forward strand.
TTTAGTTTGCCATGACCTACTAAGACACTTTGATAATCTTCTCCTCATGTTTCAACCCACTTCATTTAAGCTTGTAACCCCTAACAATTCAAGATTCACTCCTGCTAAATTCACTAATAACTTCTTTGTTGCAAAACCCAGTGGGCAGTTTTTCATTCACATCTCACCTGACTTCACTGCAGCACTGACCATTATCAATGATTTCTTACTTTGGAAGCCTTTCTGGCTTTTGTGTCAACACTCCTGCTTTTATTCCTCCTGTGCATTTGGCCATTACCAAGTCCCTTTACCTAGATTCTTATCCTGACCCAAGACGCTGGGCTGGAATTCTCTAAGATTCAAGAATAAATAAAATTCAAGCGTTCTTCAGGCTTTCTTGCTGGCTCAGTGGTAAAGACTCCGCCTACCAATGCAGGAGACATGGGTTCAATCCCTGGGCCAAGAGGATCTCACATGTTATGGACGACTGAGCCCCTGTGCCACGACTACTGAGCCTATACTTTAGAGCCCAGGAGCCACAGCTGCCAAAGCCTGCATGCCCTGGAGCCCGTGCCCTCCGACAAGAGAAGCCATCGCCAAGAGAAGCCCATGCACTGCATCGGAGTAGCCCCCACTCACTGCAACTAGAGAAAAGCCCTCAAAGCAACAAAAACCCAGCACATACCAAAACAAAAAAAAAAATTTCTTTTTTAAATATTCTTAAACTTAGTTCATTTTCAAGAGAATAGAGAAAATGAAATAACAGGCAATATTATTCTGTGGTCAAATTCTGGGAAAAAATAATGTTCTGCATTTTCCTGGGGAAAACATATTTTTCACAAAGTGAGGTGATAAGCACCTCACTTTTTCACAAATGATACACCAAACAAATAACTTTCTTAGATTTTGTCAAGTCATTTGGGATGATACTTGAATGTTTCAAATGACCATACTATCCTGCGAAACTTTAAAAACTACTAAATGATGAGCTAGAGGCAAGTATGTGCATTTTATTCTGAGTTTTAATCCCATTACTATCAGCCCTCAGGAATAATTTTGTAAATTCTTTAATACTTCCATAATGCTTATTATAACTTTGCTTTATGATAAAAGCTTATTATGATTTCATATTCATCATAGTATTATTTTAGAATATTAACTGGACAAATTATCCAATTAAAAACAAAAATCTAAAATGACTATAGTTAACCTGGGGAAACATACAAGAAATCTGTCAGGTAAAGAAATCTGTTTTCAGTGCACCCAGTGTTAATCCAATGAGATTCAGTAAATCTAGGCTTCAAAATGCATACACATATGGCAGTAGTGAACTAACCCAATTTGTAGTGACATGACCAGGTGTCTGTAGGTAGGTCATTGAAAGTCATTGCAAACTGGGACGGATTTACTAGCATATGAATCTTAATATGTAGACACTTGTATTAATATTACACAATAGAAGTAGCCAAATATAGAATTTCTGTATAGATGGAAGACTTGTGCCACATTTCTGAACTACAGTGCTTGAGGTTCACCTTGCACAATATGGTTTTTCAAACTGTTAACAGATGCATTTCATTATGAAAAATCCTTAGGCTGCTCTCTGGAGAAAGTTGCTGTTTCAAACATTTAGAGGTGTCCCATATGGCATGGATAAGGAGATGATCATGTAAACTATCACACACAAAAAATTCCTCTAAGTTATTTTGCCTGAACCTATAAAGTAATGAAGTTTCTTCCACACTACCAAGGCCTGAGAAATAGTTTCTTTTCTGAAAGATCAATCAAGTAACTCTTTACAAAAAGAGCCCTAAATGCAAGGCATAACATGAAATAAAAATGTATTTCATCCCCTGGTTATAATTTCTCTGCTTAGCTTTCACAGTTAAAATGTCAGCCAGCTCCATTATCATCCAGTCAAATCTTCTAACTACACCATTTCCTCCTTCATAATCTCTCTCACTTCAGATTCTTATCTTGAGTTTCCTACTGCCATTATTTCTTTCCTCCAACTTTGTCTGTGTGACTCAGACACAAAATTATATCCTAAATACAGTTTTAGATAGGCGAACTTCAAATTATTTAAGTGACTCACGCTATGTACAGGATCAATTTATACATCTTTATCCTGACCCCTTTGATGACCTACTGCAACCTGGCTTCGATATCTCTTAACTTCCTCCCTACTACTCAAAGCATCTGTCTAGGGAAATGGACTCTCTTAATGCCTCTAAGCTTTCGTCCTATCTGAACTTCCCCTTTCCCATTTTCCCTTATCTTTCTGAAGAGCTCCAGCATCAAATCTTATAGAAATTGTTCTTGATCTGCTGTCTGATCAGCCTCTGCCCTGTGCTTTCCTTCCCCTCTGAGCTTAACATGCATCAAACTAACTGCAATCACTGATTTTATTCCTCCAGAAAAAACTCCAGCTCTGTCCTTAATACTTTTCCGTTCAATGTTGCCCTGAAATTGCCTCACTAAGGCCCAAATATGAGTACAAACTGTGAATTCAGCAGATGTTTTATATTCAGTGTTGGGTCAATTCAAAATTCACCCAAAGGGGGGAAAAAGGGTGTGTGTTTGTGTGCGTGTGGTGTGCACAGGTTGAAGTGCCTATAATTTAAATGTTTATATTACATCATGTATAAAAAGTCTTACAAATAATTAAAACAGATGGTGACTATAAAAACGAGGAATTAGAAAAAGTTCTCTACCTGCTGTTTGTGCTTATAAAATGGTGCTGAAACTGGAGGATAGTGAGGAGACCAGGTTAGGAAACAGACTGTGTGAAGGGCTAGATGGGAAAATAGCTAGTATTTACTGAGCACATACTATGTGCTCAGCATGGTTCTAAGTGTCTTAAAGGTATTAGCTCATTGCATACACATAGTAATCCTACACTGTGGTCATGGTCATGGTGAAGGGTTGTGCTATCAAACTGCCAAAAGCACATGGCAGAGAGTGAGGACAGGAGTTGATATCCTGCCATTGCTTAGTGCATCTTGCCCTTGCCCTGGTCTGGAAATGAAGGGGCTCCTATTTCTTCATATAAAGGTGGCCTTTGTGCTGTACTTAGTTGCTCAGTCATGTTCGACTCTCTGTAACCCCATGGACTGTAGCCTGCCAGGCTCCTCTGTCCATGGGGATTCTCCAGGCAAGAATACTGAAGTGTGTTACCATGCCACCCTCCAGGGCATCTTCCCAACCCACGGACTGAACCCAGGTCTCCCTCATTGCAGGCAGATTCTTTACCATCTGAGCCACCAGGGAAGCCCAAAAGTGCCTTTAGGTTGCAAAATTAAGAATAAGTTAGTGGTACAGAATAAGTTAGTGGCATCCTTGGAAAAGTGAAAGTTACTCATTAGTGGCTGACTCTTTGTGATGGCACCTCTATTATTATTCCCATTTTACAGGTAAAGAAATTGAGTCACAAACAAGGTCAGAAATCTGCCAAAGGTTACACAGCTAACAGGTGACAGTGATGAGATATAAATGCAGGCTCCTGGCTCCCAGGTCTGTACATGTAACCACTGTGATACCCTGCCTCTCTATTACTTGTTTGAAGTGTTTTCTCCATGCTCTTCAACAGCTGTTCAATTTTACATTATTAACTCACTCAATCCTAACAATAACCCTTAAGGAATTGGGCCCTTAGGACACAGAGAGATGTCTCAGCCTCCAGTCCTAAGAGATGGTCCTTTGTGAGCTGTGCCCTGGTGGAAACAGAGCCAAAGAGACACTTCACTGATCAGAACTAATTGGCTAATTGATATGCTTCAGACATCTTGCCAAGCAAATGAGAGTTTAATTAAAACAAAATATTATGTGTAGCACTGAAAGTTAAACTGATGGGATCTGAGAAACGTAAGTTAGAACTGAAATGAACAAATATCTGTGCTGCTGCTAAGTCACTTCAGTCGTGTCTGACTCTGTGCAACCACATAGACGGCAGCCCACCAGGCTCCCCGTCCCTGGGATTCTCAAGGCAAGAACCCTGGAGTGGGTTGCCATTTCCTTTCTCCAATGAGTGAAAGTGAAGACACTCAGTCGTGTCTGACTCTTAGCGACTCCATGGACTGCAGCCCACCAGGCCCCTCCATCCATGGGATTTTCCAGGCAAGAGTACTGGAGTGGGGTGCCATTAGCTTCTCCAGAACAAATATCTAGAAAGCTCCAAAAATATATTTATAGGATATTATTATTGGCAGAGAGATATACTAGGATAAGACATAGGAGAATTCAAAGTTTTTTCAAATGCTAATCCAGCTGTATCAATATTACCTACTGAAAAACTATACTTTCACTTCTAGTTTGAAATACTGCCTGTATCATGCACTGAACTGCAGTTTGTATTTGCAAATTCAACTCTCTAACTCTGTAGGTATGAAATGACTGATACACTGGACTACTCACTGTAGTAAAAATTCTAATAATAGAACTTGGAAACATCTAAATGAGTAAATAAAGTATGCTAGAATCTTAGAATGAACACTTTTACTTAAAACACTATCATTTACTTATTTACATACAAAGTGATATTTTTCCAGCTTTATTGAAGCATAATCAACAAGTAAAAATTGTATATGTTTAAGGTGTTCAATGTGATGATTTGGTACGTGTGTACACTGAAAACATTGTTTTAGTCAAAAACAAAATAAAAATTGAGAATACTCTATATAAATTGACATAGGATATTTTCTCTTGTTTGGGAATAAAACATAGCTATAGAAGAATATGTAAGACACCAATAAATTTGGTTATTTCTGGGAAAGGAAACTGGATAACAAAGCAAGAGGAGTAGGGGTAAAAATTTTCACTGCTTATCCATTTTGGGTTATGTAATAAATGATCTGTTCAAACAATTAAACTAAAAATACAAAACAAAATGAAACAGCAAAAATCTTGGTTGTTGACCCCTAGAGTTTCTACTTAGTGTGACTTTGGGCCAGTTATTAAGCTATCAGAGACTGTTATCTGTAAAATGGTGATTATAATCACTATATCAAATAGCTTTATGAAATTCAAATATGATAATATATGGGAAGTTCTGTAGTAGATCTACAAATACTAGATCTAGGAAAATACTAGCTTTCTTCTCAGTCACTTCCCTTCCTTAGAGGACACAGACTCTAGTGGCTACTAGTCCAGGCAGGTAATACAAGTGTGTAAAATAGCTTAGATGTAGTAGTGGCAGTGGCTGTAAAAACTGAAGATGTTCACATTATTATATGTGTGTATATCACTGTATAAATTATACATATGTATGCACATTATGTATGTATATAAAGTCTGCTTGCTGTTCTTTTGTCATTCTTGCTTTTATTTAAGGATCTGCATTTTACAAAAGTTTGTCTCACACAACATTGATTTTAAACCACTGAGAACCATTTCACATATACTATACTGACATTAGAATTAAAATTATTATTTTTCTAATAGCCCTCTTAAATAACTTTTAAAGTTAAGTTTTTTAATATTATTGGTTTTGCTTTCTTACAGGGAAAGAAGTTCATGAAAATATGTAGTTATTGATTACCAGACCACAATTGGGAGGTTAAAAGTGAAGGATGCCTCTAACATCTTTGGCTTTTGCTCTCTGTGACAGACTTGATGGAGAAAACATTGCTGCTTGTAGCTAATACATCTGACTGATAAAGGAATCAGGCAGAGGTGACACAGTGAAGCCACGTCAGAAGATGATAATAACAAAATCACACAAGGGTGGGCAGAAGCTACAAGAGAATGATTATTCAATGCTCCTTCTTGACTAAATAAAATTTCTGTTTTGAATAAGTCAAGCTTAAGTTAACAAATTAACACTAACTCTCAATCCTTTGGGGGAACTGCAGATGTTCAGGGGACAAATGTACATATGGCTACTGATATACAATCTATTTATTGTCTGATACAAATATGATTGCCTTCTGAAAACAAGACACATCATCCATTAATTTCTACATAAAACAATATTTAAACTTGCACAAACTAAAGTAAGTGATCAATATTTGTGAAACAGCCTAGAACTGGAACCATTAGAGTCATGGATCATATGGGAAAAACATTGCAAAACATTATTTTTCTTATTTACTCTACGCAAACACTTTCCTAAACTCCAGACAGTAGAGTCTCAACAATGCTATAAGGTCACTGGCCTTGGGCTTATTTGAGGTAATCTCCACTTCACATCTCATTTGTTTACATAGGAAGAATCAACAAACTCTTTCTACTCAGTGTGCTTGTCCTTGCCTAACTCAAACTGAAAAGCTACCTTAAGACCATTAACGGGATGTTATTTCTTTTCTCTCTTTGGAATCAGCCATGGGAACTAAAATCTGATCATGCTGCATGCAAAGACTCTCATACCTTCCTATAATTCAAAGATTTTAAGAAATGGTTGACTTTATTTCTCTCAATTACTTTTTAAAGATGTGCTTTTTCCCATACTAATGTTAGTCTGCAGCTTATTAACTTGGTTCCTCTCTGGGGAAAATTGCTTTATAATGACTTTGCCTCTGGGATGGGGTTTTCAATGTTCTAATTTGAAGTCCTGAGGGTACTAGATTTCAGTTCACCCATTCATTTTCCTTATTTACTCATCCACATCCATTCCTCTATGTGATTTTTCTGCCTGAAGTTTCCACCCAGTGTCTACCACGGTGCTTTAAAACTATGGCACAGTCAATAAGAGTTATGCAGAAAATACAGAATACTCCAATGCCTTCAATCTTCCTCTTCTGTTCCTTAAGCCCCATGTGTAAGTCAGTCTCTACCATTTTGCACTGAAAAGTTCCAAACATTTGTTTGTCTCATTAACAGGAAATAAAATCACCTTATGAGCAATATTTTTTCAGTCTCTACAGTCCAAACTCTGTGCCTGGCATGATGCAGGTGGAGATATCATTCTTGACCCAAAGTGAACTGAACTTAAAGACAGATTATTATTCTCTCGTTAAAAAAACAACTACATTTTCTACCATTTTAATCATGTGTGGAATATGTCATTTACATCTACTGCATTCATGAAACAATAAAAATGTTTAATTAGCACTGCTTAACTTAAAAAATAAAATTAATAGGAAATTAGGAGAGAATTAACAATAACAAATTGGCTAGACTACATTAATATGCATTAATGCATTGTTTCTCCTTTATTTAGTGGTAGGGGTTATGGATGACTGGCTATAGGAAAATAAATTAAAAATACACTTAAAATTTTCTTCTTAATGGAATGCACTTGATCAACATAATTAACCTTTGTTTTCATAATTCAATTTTTGATGCAACATAATCAAGGCTCTAGATAATTTTGACCATGTGATGGTCAAAAACTATGAATCTTCTGCTTTAAGGACGTTACAAAATATACATGGACTTGGGAAGCAATTTGGGACAGCACTAAAGTGGAAGTCAGCCACTACTTCCACAGAACATACAGAGAGACAGAGAAATCATCATTTATTTATGTTTACAGGAATATATGTTTAGATAAAATGAAAGCCCTGATCAATTGGCTGAATACAATGGATCTGTTGGGTGGGGTTCATATGATTGAGACTCACAGTTTTCCTTTCCATGAAATAAAATGCTTTACAATAAAGTCAGCCTTACTGTCAACCTCAGGATGCATAAACTAGCATAAGATCCAATTTAACATGTCTTTGAGGTAAGCCTTAAAATTTGACCAGAGGAAAAGTACAATATTGAAGGGAAAATGAACCAATTCACAGAAAATTAAACCAAGTGATTCTTTGTAAAGGGTCTAACATTCATTAAATTATTCATTATATAAACTTTTGTGCAATATAATAAGATTCTCTGTGTTCTGTGGCAGTAGTAAACATATACCTTGTACTAACCTAAGAATGGAAAATTTACATTTAAATCATCTCACACCCAAAGTGAACTAGACTGTTGGTTATATTACACCAGCAGTGAATTATTTTTTAAAAAGGCAAACTTTTTAATCAACTTTATTTCATTAGGAAGATCACATTTAGGATGATACTGTCTGTTGTTCTTTTCAAAAAAATAAGTATCCTTGGGCTATTTCAGTGCTACTACTGAAACAATTAAAATGGAGTGAGAAATGAGAAGAAAAGGCTGACATATATGGAGCTACATTTGCATAGATTTTATTTTCTAAGTTTATTAGAAGAATGAACTAATCACAAGCTTCCTTTTCAGTAAAATGGGGATAATGATATGTATCTCACTGAGCTATCATGAGGGTTAAATGAGATAATATATATATAATGCTGCTGCTGCTGCTAAGTCGCTTCAGTCGTGTCCGACTCTGTGCGACCCCATAGATGGCAGTCCACCAGGCTCCGCCATCCCTGGCATTCTCCAGGCAAGAACACTGGAGTGGTTGCCATTTCCTTCTCCAATGCATGAAAGTGAAAAGCGAAAGTGAAATCTCTCAGTTGTGTCAGATTCTTAGCGACCCCATGGATTGCAGCCTACCAGGCTCCTCCGTCCATGGGATTTTCCAGGCAAGAGCACTGGAGTGGGGTGCCATTGCCTTCTCTGTATGTAATGCTAGGCACACACTGATTACTCAATACTTGGTAGCTATTGATAATAAAAGTAACAACATAAAAGTAATGGTGATGTAGATAACCTGAATGTATTGAAATAAATTCTATGGGTTTTTTTATGATTAAACATATTTTTCTGGAATTTTCAAAATATTTTCTTCCCTATTGGAGTCTGAGGGAAGACTGTTAGATATAAAATTATGTATTTTGCTTAATAGTAATAAGAGGAATTATTTAAGAGTATTTATTAAATGTCAGGCACTGATATAAACACTTTAAATATCTTAATCCATTCAATCTTCACAGAAACCTGTGAGAAAGATTAATTTTTACTTCTATTTACAGATGCAGAAACTGAGGTATGCAGAGGTTCAGTCATTTGCCCAAGTTCATATGGGCAATAAAGGGCAGAATCAGGGTTTGCATCAAAGTGGTGTGACTCCAGAAGATTCCATTCTTGTTTGCTCTCCTAGGTTTCCTCTCTGTAGTCACATGACTCAGCACTATCTGGACAGCATTAAATTATCATAACTAGGTTTGATGATGATCATCTCTATATCCTTCCCAATATGTGTTTCATCACCATTTTTTTGCTGCTATAATGAATTTGTTCTTGTGAAAAAATTTAGTTCCCCAATCAGGATTAAAATATTAAAACTTCTACCTCACACTTAGTTAAAAAGTGTTTCTTTGCTAGATTTGTCTATGGATTTATATACATATACCATACAAAGCATTAAAACATCCTTTGAATAAAAGGTAGTGACTTTAAAGACCAGAAAAATATACACAGCAGGGATTATGGAACCAAAGAGCAGTAAATAATATTTAACAGATCTATCTACCTTATGGCAGTTAATGATTCAATAAACACCTTTTTTTTAAAAAAGAAAACTTTTCTTTGAAGGACAAATTATTGCCCTTGAAGCAAGCTAAACATTTAATAAATTTAAGACAGCTTTACTATTCTTTAGGGAATACTGTATTTCTAAGCATGGCAGGTACCATGTGTGCTGACAGATACTAGCAAATGGTAACCACAATCCCATTCCACTTAATGGGATGTTATAAACCCAGTGGAGTGTTGGGAGAGTACTCAAGCATTCTTCTAAGCATGAATTCCCAAGTTTTGCAGCGATGCTAATTAGCACCATCCTAAACATATGCTGTTGTTCTCAGTTCCTGTTCGTGATTGCTGCTACAATGGTACTGATGCTTGGCATCTTTTAGGAGAAGACACATGAGCCTTATAAATCCCAGAAACTTTTGATGGTATTTACCCTTGGGTTCCACCCCATGTTTAGTGGCAGTGTTTTAGAGGGAAAGGTCATTAACTGAAGAGTCACAAGGGAAAGATGAACAGGTTTGCCAATAACTGGTTTGGGTAAATCACTGTAAGTCTTTAAGCCTTGGTCTCTTAATGAGAATATTAATTTTTACTATTTTATGGTGCACTACTGGGAAACAATTTAACATCTGTGAAAATTCTTGAGAAAATAAATATGCTTTATAAGTGACAAATATCCAGAAAAGCTGCTGAGGTACACGATTACAGAGCCATTTTATGTTTTTGGATTGCTACCAGCTAGTCCCATTTCTTAGCTGTTCCTCAAATAACCTGTAAGCTTCTTGGTTGTGGTCAGAACTACATTTTTTTTTTGGCTTAAGGCTATCAATGTATCAGTTTATTCATTTACTCTTTTGATAGGATTCAAGTACCTGCTCCGATCTCCTCTGACTTCATAACATTTCCGTCTTTTCTCTATGATCATCTATCTTTATATCTACATGTGACTTTACCTGCTTAAATTTTAACTTTCAGGAAAACTTGCTTATTCTCTTCCATTTCAAATCTTCCTCAAGTCAAACCACATGTAAAATATGTTTCTTTTGCTTTTTCTCTGTCACGGCATACCTCTTCAGTATTTCAAAAAACTTAGCCCCAAAATTCAACCTTGTAAAAGAAGTCCTTCCTAATTACCCAGATGCATTTCTAATACCATATCATTTCACTCTGTCCAATGATATAAAATACACACACACACACACACACACACACACACACACACAATACTTATTTCTTATGTAATCATACATGGAAATCTAAACACAATACCCCTTTAACTTTCCTTGTTCCAAATAGACGTGTTAAAAAGAAAGCTCTAAGTCACAAGCTGTTATGTGAAAGAGCCCAGAAGTAGGAGGAAAGAAGAGAGGGAAGAAAAAGACTGGAGAGGGATGTCAAATGAGCTCTTCAATGAGATACATAATGCAGGTGAAGAAGCCATGTAATAGCTAAAATCTCTTTGAACTCAATGCTTTGCTTTATAAATCACCATCTGATCCCCTCCCATTACCAGGAACAGTCTCTAGCATATATCAATGACACACTCGACATCACCATGATAGCAACATCAACTTAAGTGTGTCAGTGCCTTATAAGTTACAAAAGTCTTCTCGGATACTATCCCATACACTGATATTACTATGAAAACAGGAATTCTACCCTATTTGAGGGAAAGAACCAGCTACCACATGCACCTATTCACCTGCAAACTGGACTTTTTTCCAACAAATTTTGAAGAGGTATTCATTAATTTTAGGGTAATAGACATCTGGCTAGTTGCAAGTTATGAGCTGTAAGAAAATGATAAAAAAAGGAATTTGTATAAAAAAGTACACAAACTTGAGCAACAGGATCATCATTCAGTTACATTCTCAAGAAAACTCACAAAGCTAAGTTTCAGACTGGTGGAAAAGGCAATTTCAAAATTATGCTGGAAAAGAGCTACTATGACATAGCTCCAGGCTCTAGGAACTAATTAAATTACATATGAAGAGGGACTGAGAATTGCCTAGCCCCTGTTACGAGAGTAAGAAAAAACAATGCCTTTAAAATTTTCAGTAAGACTCAACCAAGCTTTCCATTCCATATGAATATATTCCCTGTTCAAAATAAATCATGTTCTCAGTGGAATCTGAATGGCAAGTGGACAAGTAAAATTAGGTGAACATCAACCCATACAGATACTAATGAAGACATATAATCTTACATCTATAGAAGTTAACGGTAATTTTTCCATTTAAGGGGAAGAAACTAATGTAGTAGACATTTTCTCAGAAAATACAATGAGCATATGCTCAGTCACTCAGTTGTGTCTGACTCTTTGCAACTCCGTGGATTATAGCCCTCCAGGCTCCTCTGTCCATGGGATTCTCCAGGCAACAGTACTGAAGCTGGTTGCCATTTCCTTCTCCAGGGGATCTTCCCAATGCAGGGATCAAACCCATGTCTTCTGTGTCTCCTGCCTTGGCAGGCAGATTGTTTATCACTGCACTACCTGGGAAGCTCTATAATGTGTAGAAGAGCATGCGAGACAGCAAAAGGAACGCAGATGTATAGAACAGACTCGTGGACTCTGTGGATGAGGGCAAGGGTGGGATGATATGGGAGAATGGCATTGAAACATGTTAATTATCATATGTGTAATCAATCGCCAGCCCAGGATTGATGCTAGGGGCTGGTGCACCGAGATATCCCGGGGGGAGGGAGGAGGGAGGGAGGAGGGAGGGGGGTTCTGGAGGGGGAGCATATGTAAACCCATGGCGATACCATGTCATTGTATGGCAAAACTAATAAAAAAAAATAAAATGTATTAACAGAGACATAGGAAAATCAATTCAAAGGAGAATACCCTGATGTTCTTGTTTAAAATTCTCTTAAACTCCTGGAAGCTGACATTTTTTTGTTGTAAAATAAAAAATACTATGATTCCAAGATGTTCAAGGTACTTCAAGTTAAATGCTCATCTGACCTTTTCTTGGGTCATAATTTTATCAGAAACTCCCTCAGGATTCAGGGTTCAAATCCATGTTCAATCAATATAGCAATTGGTACTTGGACCTTTTTGAACTTTAGTCTTAAGGAAGATCCAAGAATGCTTCTTTGATTCTTGTGGACTTTTTTTTTGTTTGGGGGCACTTTAAAATAAATATTAGTAATCAGAGTGAATAGAGAAAATAATAACATGTGTCCATGTTCCCAAGAAAAATGAATCAAATGGAATGAAACAGAAATCACGTATAACCTTAAATACAAAGACAAAAACCCTGGATTTATGTTGAATATGAAGAGCACAGAGTTACAGAATAGTGGGAAAGTACATTATGTGAATAGTGAAAGGAGATATCAGACATTTGGAAACAGACATTTTTTAGAGAATAGATTTCATAAGTATAAGAAATATTTTCTTACATGAGGCATTTTATGGAGGAAGTATACAATGAATATTAAAAGAATGCATGTAAGACTTACAGCTTAGTAAAAGAAAGGATGGGTTTTACAAGTCTTTTAAAGAATAAAGTAAAAATCAAATAACAAATACAGACCTGGTTGGAGTAGGAGTAGAGGACAGAACTATCTAGCATTACATAAGCAATAATAGAAACAGAACCTAATGGAGTATTCAGAAATGAATATAACATTTGTGTGAATTTACAGATAGAATTAATCACAGTTGAAAGGAAAAATGGAGATTCAGCAACATGCAGATGGGAGGTAAAGTCATAATAATGGGAGCAACAACCCAGGGAGGAGGAGTACAGAGAAAAGAGGTCACCAAATAAAGCCATTTAGCATCAGTAAACATTTAAAAATGACTTTAAATCCAATCACCTTTCAAATTCTGTTCAAATTCCAGGTCTGTCATCCAGCCTTCCCTTAGATTCCTATTTACAGTTAGTTGTCTTTAACTTTCCTCTTCTGTGACAGTTTCTGACACTTTTTACTAAACTTTCCTCATTGTTTTAAAGCTTGATATAGTATCTGCCCAACAATACTGCTCTTTGAAGAACGACATCAGGCACTGCTCTCATTTGCATTTTCAAGGTTCATGATTCTACCAGTTAAGCGGCTATCCAATAAATACTTGTCATTTGGACGAGTGGCCCAACCCTCTTTATAGGTAGATAATCTACCTTTATTAAAGGAAGAAACATGGTTTGTGATATACAAGAACTGAGTACTAGAATCAGAGGGAAAGGGTCACTTCTCTGTAGCTCAAAGCCCTGGACCCCTGGGTACAACAGCCTCAAAGAAAAGATTCAGGTTAAGCAAACAAGTATGAAGGTAAAGAAAAAGAATACAAGTTAGAGTAAGTTAAAAAATGATGTGGGAGAAGAGATAACACTTTAAAAAATGAAAGAAATATTGTGAAACCAATATTATCAAGATTTAGTTTTATGGCTAAGAACACTGATAATATACATGATTTATCACTTACTAGTAAGAAGTTCAAGAACAAATAGAATCATTGCAGTTTCAAGTGGACTTTGTGTTGCTAACCTGAACAACACAAAAACGTCTTGGTAATAATGGTTCTATTTGGGTTCCTTATATAATTTGGGATCAAAACATCAAATAATGTTTGACTCCTTTTTTAAAAGAAGGCAACTTTTAAAGTTAAAATTGTTCACATAAAGAATATATAAAATCTTAAGCTCCTGGAAGTATAATTCCTTAATAGATGGGTTTCTAATAGCAACATGAATAGTCTCTTAACTATAACTACAGCCCCATTGTACATAGACAATTTGGGATGCTTGTTGTTTAGGCCACAATCATGCATTGGATTATAACATTCATTTTTTATCCAGACTAGCTTTAAAAAAGTTTACTTATTTATAGAAATGAGCTTTGAAAAGCATTGTTTGGTGATACATAGCACTTAGGAAAGCTTAAAATTACATATACCAAGAGGGAAATCAGATCATCTTACCTAAGCAACTGAAATTAAACCTCTAATTTGTTTCCAAATTTTCAACTGCAATCCATAGTTAATGTTCAGTTATTTGGCTTAGAGTTGACAATCTGGATCTGTTTCCCCTGCTTCCGAAAGAACTCGCGTGTAACAGTCAGATCAGTGCTCCACCATTCTGTTCTGTTGTCTACCTTGGTAACAGATCTAACCACTGAGGGACACATAATGTGCCTCACAGTATAACTGACAGAGACGTACTTTTAGCTCTTGGAGAAACTGTTCCACATTATGGGAACTGCAGTGAACATTTTTAGAAATTGTGAAAACATAAAAAAAAAGTAGAAGCTTGTTTAGTTTTTTTTTAATTGAAGAGCACAGACTATAAATCAATATTCATTTAAAGATGTCTTTCAGAGCACTGTATTCACTCTAATAATTTGAGAACATAAATTTATGACACAAATTATTTGATCATAATTATACTGATTGGTTTATCTACAGATATAATGGCCCAGGGAAAATGTTGAGGATATATGAAAAAAAATTTCCATTTTATTTAAATAAAAATTTTAAAATAAAACAGTTTTAATGAATTCTAAAGCATCTAGTGGTGGTACAAGATAAGCATAACATGGAGATCTGTCTTAAACTCAGGTGGCTTAATTCAAGCATCACTTTTTATATACTCTTATTGGATAAAGTCCTTAAAATCTTGACTACAGCATCATTATATAAAAAATATATGTTAAATCTTTACCTATCTTATAGACCTTTGGCAGATGCAACAGAGAGAAGGATGCATAGAAAAAATAATCTTAAGCTTTAAAGTATTGGTATCATTTGGTGTCAAAAAACATACTTAGACATGTGATCCCAGACAAGATGGCATAGGCTCACTTTCCTCTGTTCCTCCCCTCCAAATACCCTGGAAACAATTCAAGAGATAACCACACACACACACACACACACACAAAGACTGGAGATGTGGAAATAAAAAGGTAGATTAGTAGAAAGATTAACAACCCTTTCTTGATTTGAAGTATGATAGATACCACAGGATTATAAAAATGATAGATACCACAGTGAGTTCCCAGAGTTTTCCTTTTACATATCTTAGACTAGGGCCAGGCTGTAAGCCAGAAATACCAATAGGTACACACAAACAAAGAAATAAGTAAACAAATGAGAAAAGCCTACTCTCTCTTGCCAAAGGACCCTGAAAAGGAGAGCCTAGCAGGGACATGAAAATGAGGGCAGACCCATCTCCAATATATACCCCCAGCTACAATGGTGAGGCCCTTGGTGGCATCTTGGAACCCAGACAGACCAACATATTCCCCATCAGGAGTGATGGCTTGATACACTTGAGATGATGACATCAGTGGTCCCAAGTAGGTGATCCATCCCCTGCCCTACACCTGCCTTTACCAGGTGGGCAGAGAACATACACAAGGGGTAACACTTTCTCTCCCACAGATCCAGAATCCCACATCCCTACTAGTGACAGCAAGCAGCTCAGGGAGGACCCTTTCAGAGACTGCAGATGGCACAGGATCAGTCAGGAACTTCCAAGTAAGAACCAAGCTGATTAAAATAGCACAGCAAGGGCTCTGAAAACCATACTGCATCTGAAACCACAGCCTACATAATGGGTCAGTATATGCGTACAAAATTTAAACAGGGACACTTACTACTAACATAAAATACTTTATTTTAAATGTCTATAAAGTCCATGTAAAATCAGTTCAGGATAAAGTGAAATAAAATTCATTATACCAATGACTAGGAATATCACAAATTGGATAAGAAGAGACAATCAACTGATTCCAGTATCAAGATGAATCAATTTTGGGGATGATCTGTCAAAGATTTTATAGTATCCATCATAAAATTGCTTCGACAAGAAATTGTGAATTCCCTTGAAACTAATGAAAAAAAATCAGAAAATAAATAGAAATGGTAAAAAAGAACAAAATGTAAGTCACAGAATAGAAAAAAAAAATTGGAAATAAAATCTGGGACTTCCCTGGTAGGCTAGTGGTTAAGACTCTGTGCTTCCAATGCAAGGAATGTGAGTTAGCTTCGTGGTCAGGAGACTAAGACCTCACATGCCATGTAGCATGACAATAAATAAGGCATTCAAGTCTCACTGAGTGGATTCAGTAGCAGAGTGAATTGAACAGAGGATAGAATAGTGAACTTGAAGACTGAGGTGTAGAATTTACTCAATATGAACAAAAAACACAAAAAAGAAAAGAACTGTGCCACAGGGGCTTGTAGGACAGTAACAAAGATACTGACATTCCTATCATCAAAGTTCCAGAAGCAGAAGATAAAAAGGGCAAAGAAATAAAACAATAAATAAAAATTTATGCCAAAAGATTTCCTAACTTGGCAAAATAGATAAACCTATAGATTCAAAAATTTGCATAAACCAATAAAAAAGAGAAATTCACACCAACACACACCATAACATTTCAAAATGAAAGGTAGAAAAAGTCTTAAAAACAACTAAGAAGAGTGTCATACTAGCTATGGGGCAACACAAATTCAAATAACAGTGGATTTCTCATCTGAAACTGGGGTCATAAAGAAGTGGCACACATTTCATACTCTGGATGAATGAAGGGTAATAAACACACTCTTTAGATGGAACAAACAAACCAAAAACACCAACAATCTAGTTGGTCATTAGCAGACATGCCCGAAAGAATGGCTAACTGAGGTTCTCAAAACAAACAAACAAACAAACAAAACAACAACAAAAACACCGATAACAGGAGAAAACTCAGAATTTAAAATGAAAAGTTTAATGGCATGGGACACTTGGAAGGAAAGATGAGAATAATCATTCTCTTAGAGAAATTCTTAAATTGTAAGCAAGTATTAGTCGCTCAGTCGTGCCTGACTCATTGCGATCCCATGGACTGCAGCCCACCAGGCTCCTCTGTCCATGAGATTTTCCAGGCAAGTATACTGGAGTGGGTTGCTATTTCCTTCTCCAGGGGATCTTTCCAACCCAGGGATTGAACCCAGGTCTCCTGGACTGCAGGCGGATTCTTTACCAACTGAGCTACAAGGGAAGCCCTCTTAAATTGTATTTGATAGCTAAAAAAAACATTATAACAACACTTAATAAAGTATTTCAACATATCTTAAAGGAAATTATTACTTTTTTCACTTTCACTTTCACAGGAAATGCTTAATTCAAATATATGTAAAAAGTGGAGAGGCTAAAGGAACATAATTAGAAGTAAAACTTCTATACTTAATTTTAAATAGTAATATGTGAATATTATTAGATTGTGATAAATTACACAAATATACTACAAGTAAATAAATATAGAATCTTCAAGTTCAAGTAACATATGCGAAGACTAATAGAGAGAAAATTATCCAGGTATCCCAGAAGGACAGAAAAACAAGACCCAACTATATGTTGCCTAAAAGAGACTCAATTCAACTTTAAGGACACATAGGTTCAAGGTGAATGGATGGAAAAAGATATTCCAAACATGGGAAAACCAAAAGACAGCAGAGTGCTAACTTACATCAGACAAAATAGACTTTAATTTAAAAAGTTTATGGAGAAGGAGACGGCAACCCACTCCAGTACTCTTGCCTGGAAAATCCCATGGAGAGAGGAGCCTGGTGCGCTACAGTCCATGGGGTCGCAGAGTCAGACATGACTGAACGACTTCACTTTCTTTCTTTCTTCTTTTCATTCCCCAAAGATATACTCACAATACTGGTGGGGTTTTGAGGTACATAAATAAGGCCATAAAAATAAAAGAGTGACACCCAGTTTGCAATGACCAGAAATTTTAGTTTTAATTCTAAGGGAGCGCTTTCATTTTCACAGCCCAGCATTGGTTTTCTCTTCATTGTTCCATTTGTTACATCTTAATATTATTTGTTTGGCAATTGTAGGTGTTAGATTGTATTTTGTGACTTCAAGACATGAAGGATATAGGCTTGAGTGCTCAAGCAGAAAGACTAAATCATGAAACTCAAAATTTCTTTTGGTTCTAGGTATGATGTAGATTGTTAAAATGAAAATTGGCTAAAATAGACCTCTTGATTGTCACTGACCTCAATGATAATAGATTCTTAGACTTTCCCCATCTCATAGTCCAACACTTAAATTCTATCACACTGATTATGATACTGATATACGATCCCAGATTTTTTGTTCTTCACTCCTTGGACTCAACACTTCATAATATTCTGTTGAATCTTCCCCAAAAATATGCTCCAAATCTTTATGCTTACTTGGTGTGTGGGCTAAATCTCTTCCATCATGTCCAACTCTTGATGGACTGACTATAGTCTGCCGGGTTCCTCTGTCCATGGGATTCTCTAGGCAAGAATGCTAGAGTGGGTTGACATTTCCTTCTCCAGTGGATCTTCTCCACCCGGGAATCAAAACTGAGTTTCTTAAGTCTCCTGCATCAATGTATATTGTCACCTTGCTTATTTAATTTATATGCAGAGTATGTCATGTGAAATGCTGGGCTAGATGAAGCACAAGTTGGAATCAAAATTGCCAGGAGAAATATCAATAAACTCAGATACGAAGATGACACCACCTTTATGGCAGAAAGCACAGAAGAAACTAAAAAGCCTCTTGATGACAGTGAAAGAGGAGAGTGAAAAACTTGGCTTAAAACTCAACATTCAGAAAACTATTATCATGGCATCTGGTCCCATCACTTCATGGCAAATAGATGGGAAACAATGGAAACAGTAAGAGACTTTATTTTTGGGGGCTCTATAATCACTGCAGATGGTGACTGCAGTCATGAAATTTAAAGACACCTGCTCCTTGGAAGAAAAGCTATGACCAACCTAGACAGCATATTAAAAAGCAGAGACATTACTTTGCCAACAAAAGTCCATCTAGTCAAAACTATGGTTTTTCCTGGAGTCATGCATGGATGTGAGAGTTGGGCCATAAAGAAAGCTGAGTGCTAAAGAATTGATGCTTTTGAACTGTGGTTTTGGAGAGGACTCTTGAAAGTTCCTTGGACTGTAAGGAGATCCAATCAGTCAATCCTAAAGGAAATCAGTCCTGAAAATTCATTGGAAAGACTGATGCTAAAGCTGAAACTCCAATCCTTTGGCCACCTGATGCAAAAAACTGACTCATTTGAAAAGACCCTGATGTTGGGAAAGATTGAGGGCGGGAGGAGAGGGAGATGACAGAGGATGAGATGGTTGGATGGCATCACTGACTCAACAGACCTGAATTTGAGCAAGCTCCAGGAGTTGGTGATTGGCAGGGAAGCTTGGCATTCTGCAGTCTGTGGGATCGCAGGGAGTCAGACATGACTTAGCGACGGAACTGAACTGAACTTTACTACTAGACCACCTTGGAAGTCCTATCCTTACTCTGTACTGTGCTTAGTTGCTCAGTCACTTCCAACTTTTGGTAACCCCATGGACTGGAGCCCTCCAGGCTCCTCTTTCCATGGGAAGTCTCCAGGCAAGAATACTGAAGTGGGTTGCCATGCCCTCCAGGGAATCCCATTGCCCAAATCTAAGTCACCATATTTTTTAACCACTGGAATAGCCTTCACAAAGTATCATGCCTTGTTTCTTGTCACGGTATAATCTAGTCTTTGTTGAGCAGCCAGAGTGATTTAAACTTTTATAAAGGATATTTATTTTTTAAAGTCAAAAGGAGAGCTAGTCCCATTGCATAGGAGTTGATGAGGCCAAAAATCAGATTAGAAGGGCACACTGAATAAACAAAGTGAGTTATAGATACTTATACTGCAAAAATTTGTAGCCAACTTCACAATTTATAATAAATTTAAGATATGTTTAAAAAAATAAAAAGTTTAACAAGAGAGAAAGAAGGACATTATGTAATGATAAAGAGGTCAATTACTCAAGAGAATATAGCAACTGCATATAGATATAGATACGCATTTCATACTGGAGAACCTAAATATTAAGCAAATACAGGTCTGAATAGGGAAATAGATGATACAGTAATGTTGGAGAGTTTGATACCTCACTCTCAACAATGGATAGATCATCCAGACAGAATATTAAAAAGGAAATATTGGATTTAAACTGCATCTTGGAATAAATGGACTTATATATGTAGAATATTTCATCCAACAGCAGCAGAATACATTTTCTCAATTGTACATGAAACAATTTCTATGATAGAAATAAAATGGTCTCTGTTTGCTAATGATATAATTTTATATAGAGAGAATCCTAAAAGCTCCACACCAAAAAGTACTTAGAACTAATAAATGAATTCAGTAAATATGTAGAAAAGTAGCAAATAATAATTGCTTCATTTCCGTACAACAATCTATCTGAAAAACAAAATAAAAAAACAATTCCATTTACAATAAATAGCATCAAAGATAAGAAAAAACAATAAGTAATAAATTTAAGGAGATTAAAGATCTGTACAACTGAAGCTGTAAGACATTGATGAAAGATTTCAAAGAGGCACATATAAATGTAAAAAAAATCCCATGTTGATGAAATTGATGAATTATTAGATATAAAAATGGCTAACAAACACATGAAAAGATGCTCAACATCACTCATTATCAGAGAAATGCAAATCAAAACTACAATGAGGTACCACTTTACACCAGTCAGAATGGCTGCCATCCAAAAGTCTACAAGCAATAAATGCTGGAGAGGATGTGGAGAAAAGGGAACCCTCTTACACTGTTGGTGGGAATGCAAACTAGTACAGCCACTATGGAAAACAGTGTGGAGGTTCCTTAAAAAGCTGCAAATAGACCTGCCATATGACCCGGCAATCCCACTGCTGGGCATATACACCGAGGAAACCAGAATTGAAAGAGCCACGTGCACCCCAATGTTCATCGCTGCATTGTTTACAATAGCCAGGACATGGAAGCAACCTAGATGCCCATCAACTGACGAATGGATAAGAAAGCTGTGGTATATATACACAATGGAATATTACTCAGCATTAAAAAAAAATTCATTTGAAGCAATTCTACTCAGATGGACGAAACTGGAGCCCATTATCCAGAGTGAAGTAAGCCAGAAGCAAAAACAACAATACAGTATATTAACACATATATATGGAATTTAGAAAGACAGTAATGAGAACCCAACATGGGAGACAACAAAAGGAACGCAGATGTATAGAATAGACTTGTGGACTTTGTGGATGAGGGTAAGGGTGGGATGATATGGGAGAAGGGCATTGAAGCATGTTAATTGTCATGTGTCTAATCAATCGCCAGCCCAGGATTGATGCTCGGAACTGGTGCAGCGAGATTTCCCGGGGGGGAGGGAGGAGGGAGGGGGGACCCGGAGGGGAAGCATATGTAAACCCATAGTGATATCATGACAATGTATGGCAAAAACAATAAAAAAAAAAAAATGTTCTCGCTAAAGCCATCTATAGATTCAATGCAATCTCTAATAACATACCAATGGAATTTTTCACAGAACAGAAAAAAAAGTTGCAAAATTTGTATGGAACTACAAAAGATCCCAAATAGCTGAGCAATCCTAAGAAGGGAAAAACAAAGCTGGAGGCATCACACTTCCTCCTGACTTCAAATCATATTGCAAAGCTAGAGTAGTTGAACAGTATGGTACTGGCATAAAAACAGACACACTGACAAATGGAATAGAATTGAGAGCCCCAAAATACACTTTCATTTACAAGTCAGTTAGTATTTGATAACGCAGTTAAGAGCACTGACTTGGGAAAGAATAGTCTCTCCAACAAATAGTGTTAGGAAAACTAGATATTCATATTCAAAAAATGAAACTGGATATCTATTTTAGACCACTCATAAAAATTAACTTGAAAGAGCTTAAAGATGCAAATGTAAGATCTGAAACTATTAAAATCCTAGAGGAAAACATATGGGAAAAGCTCTTTGACATTGATGTTGGTAATATTTTTGGAAATCACACCAAAAGAACAAGCAACAAAAGCAAAGCTAAACAAGTGGGAAAACACCAAACTAAAATGAATCCACACATAAAAAATTAACATAATTAAAAGGCAGAAAACATTGATAAAATGGCAGAAAAAATTTGCAAAACATTCATCTGAAAATGGATTAATATCTAAAATACATTAACAACTTGCACATAAATAGCAAAAATATCAATCTACTTTAAAAACTGACAAAGGATCTGAATAGACATATATTGAAAGAAGACAAACAGGTACACAAAAATGTTCTCAACAATGTTAATCATCAGGGAAATGCAAATTAGAACCACAAGGACATATCATCTCACACCTGTTACAATGAAAAGACAAAAGATGTTCAAAAGGAATCACTTATGTGCTATTTATAGGATCGTAAATTGGTACGGCCACTATGGAAAACAGTATGGAGGTTCCTCAAAAAAATTAAAAACAGAATTAGTACATGATCCTGCACTCCCACTTCTGCATATATATCTGAAGGAAATTACATTATTACCTCAAAGAGAGAACTGCACTCCCATGTTCACTGTAACTTTATTCACAATAGCCAAGATATAGAAACAACCTAAGTATCCATCAAACAATGAATAGGTAAAGAAAACATGACGGATGTATTCAATGGTATATTATTCAGACATTAAAAAAAGAAGGAAATATTGCCATTTACAACACATGCATAGACCTTGAGGGCAGTATGCTAAGGGAAATGTCAGAGAAAGACAAATACTATGTGATCAAACTTATACGTGGAATTCTGAGAAGCTAAACATATAGAAACAGAGTAGAATGGTGGTTGCCAAGGGCTGGGGAGTAGGGGAAACCAGCTGATATTGGTCAAAAAAAGAAACTTTCAGTTATAAGTTGAATAAGTTCTGAGGATTTAATGTACAGCATAATGATTATACTTAAAAGTGCTGTACTATATACTTGAAAGATGCAAAGAGAGTAAATCTTTAATACTCTCACCATATAAAGGTAATCATGAGTTGATAGACATATTAAATAAATCGTATTTATCATCTTACAATATATATATGTATCAAATCATCTAGCATGTGTGTACTCAGTTCTGCCTGACTCCTTGCAATCCCATGTACTATAGCCTGCCAGGCTCCCCCTGTCCATGGAATTTTCCAGGCAAGAAATACTGTAGTTAGCTATCATTTCCTTCTCCAGGGAAGTTTCCTGACCCAGGGATTGAACCTACATCTCTGGTGTCTTCTGCACTGGCAGGTGGATTCTTTACTACTTGCACCACCTAGGAAACCCAACTTAATGGCTAAATGATGACAATCAAATCATCATATTTCATGTTTTAAATCGACACCATTTCATTTGTCAATTATATCCCATAAAGTTGGAAAAGATTTATATGTTTTAAATTTCCTACGTGGAGATTATTTTAATTTTCATTTTACTGATATATAATTGAAGCTTTCTGTAAATATAGGAATGACATCTTTAAATTTTGCAAAGACCTACTCTATTGACTATTACGTATCCAATGTTTATAAAATACTATATATGCTTGAGAAGTATATTCTCCATTTGTTAAAACTTTTAGATCAATAATCCTATTTCTGTTATTCATATATTTCTTCTTATTTTTGGTTGTTTAATATATTGAATAGTAAGAGAGGTATGTTCAACCATACACTCTAATAGTGAATTCTTCAAATTCTTTTTTTTTCAGATTTGTTATTTTTTTCCACTCTGTAACTTGAAGCTATACATACAAGCACACATAGAAGTTCAGAATTGTTATCTTTTCCCAATTAAAGCTCCTTTCTCTTTCCATCTCAATTTTTCTTTTTTTTAAAATTTTTTTTAATAAGAATAAACTAGGCAGCATCACACTCCTTAATACAAAGGTTTATCATAGAGCCACAAGAATCAAGACAGTGTGTTACTGGCATGTAGACAGGCACAGGAACCGGTGGCACCTAATGACTTATTACAGAGTTGCTCTCACAATCCAATGGAGAAAAGATAGCCTTTTAAACAAATGGTACTGAAGTAGCTGGATATCCATAGTGCAAAAACTGAACCTGAACCTAAAATTTATGCCTTATACAAAATTAAGTCAAGATAGATCACAGGTTTTAATGTAAAATGTAAAACTACAAATTTAGGAAAAAGACATGAAAAACTGTTTGGCATCTAGGGTATGTGAAGAATCCTTAGACTTATAAAAAACAAGGTTCATAAAAGGAAAATTTGATAAATTGGACCTCAATAAAATTAAAAACATTTTCTCTGCAAAAGACCCGGTTAAGAGGATAAAAAGACCAATTGCACACTGAGAGATAATTTTTGTACAAAACATATCTGGTCAATTGTACAAAGCATGTATCTTTACGTAATCAGAATATGTAAAGAATTCTTAAAACTGAATTTAAAAAACAGTCTAATTAAAAACTGGGCAAAAGACATGATCAGACATGCTCCTGAGAAGGCTATATAAATGATAATCACATGAAAATATGTTCAATATTATTAACCATTATGGAAATACAAACTGAAACCAAAATGTAATACCATTACAGTCTATCAAAATGGCTAAAAAAAAAAAAAGAAAAAGAAAAATAGAGTTGTAACACCACATGCCAGCAAGTATGCAGTAAAACTAGATCACTCCTTCACTGCTGGTGGGAATGAAATGAATGGGTATAGTCACTCTGAAAAATAGTTTTGTAGTTTGTTCTAAAAGTAATGATACACTTTCTATCATCTATGAGATGGTTGGACGGCATCATCGACTCAGTGGACGAGTTTGAGCAAATTCCTGGAGATAATGAAGGACAGGGAAGCCTGGCGTACTGCAGCTCCTGGAGTTGCAAAGGGTCAGACATGACTGAGTGACTGAACAAAAATAACACTTTCTATAATCCCTTAGCAACTGCAATCTAAAACACTCATCTCAGGGAAATGAAACCTATGTTCATACAAACACCTGTATACAAGTGACTGTAGTAATTTTATTTGTGTTAGCTAAAAACTGGAAACAATTTAGATAGCCCTCAATGGGTAAATGCTTGAACAAACTATGGTACATAAAAAGTAGCAAGCCATTGAGACATACACTTGAATGGATTTTGACATAATTAAATTGAATGGAAAAGCAATATCAAAAGCTTATACATTGCATGATGTTACTCGTATAACATTTTTGAAGTAACAAAGTAATTGAAATAGAGAACGGATTAGTGGGCTAAGGATTGTGCAGTGGGAGGAGATGTGTATGACTGTACAAAGGTTGAGTCTCAAGGTAACAAATCTTTATTGTGGTTATGGTTATATGCAGCTACACAGATGGTATAATTGTACAGAGAAATGCATAAATGAGTACTTGTAAAACTAGTAAAGTCTGAATAAGTTTTGTGCATTGTTATCAATGTCAATTTCCTGATTTTGATATTGTAGTTATATAAGATGTTAACATAAGGGAGACTTCATTAATGATGTTTGGGAACTCCTTGTACATTCCTTTGCTATTTCCTGTGGATTTATAATGCTTTCCCAAAACAGCCATATTTGAAGAAATTTGAAATAATTTTGCTGCTATGCACAACAGTTACAGTGATGTCAAAATTATTTTTAAATTTGAGTGCATTAAACAAAAGAAAGTGAAGTCACTCAGTCATGTCCAACTCTTTGTGACCCCATTGACTGTAGCCTACCAGACTCCTCCATTCATGAGATTTTCCAGGCAAGAGTACTGGAGTGGGTTGCCATTTCCTGTAGTTATGTACAACTCTTTGCAACCCCATGGACTGTATAATCCATGGAATTCTCCAGGCCAGAATACTGGAGTGGGTAGCCTTTCCCTTCTCCAGGGGAATCTTTCTAAACCAGGGATCAAACTCAGGTGTCCCACAATGCAGGCACTTTACCATCTGAGTCACAAGCAGTAAGGAAAAGACATAACATATTTCTCAGCATAAAAGTTGAGAACTAAAGGATGGAGGTACTACTTGATAGCTACAGTAAATATGAATAGGTAGAAGGGGAAAAATAAATAATTGGTACAGGAACAATATTCCAAATATTTAACAACTGTAATTGTTGTGACACTAACCAGTCAGGATAGAAGGGGACAAATTTGAACAGATGCCAGCCAGGAACAACCTAGAATTTGGTATCTGTGCACAACAGTGGAATATCCATTGTATATGATTTATTTTAGATTAATTTTATTATTTCATCCAACAAGATTCATATTCCTAAAATATTGTTTTTTCTTAGTACCCTTGAGCTGAAATCATGAAAATAGGGCTATATTGTTGGATAAAGCATATCTCAAAGTGTCGCTATAGAAAATAATGACTATTAATACAAACAATTAACAGTTAGTTGAATAAGAATTAATTGCTTCTATTAAGAGATTTTAAATTTCTTCATTTTTTTTAAACAAAGACACCTAAAATATCAGTATAGACAGAAAATACTCAAATTAGTTTGTTCATAATACTTAAACATTAGGAGTTCAGTATTTGAACATATATGTATCTCTTTAATTTTAAAGTTTTAGTACTTGAATAGTAAATACCTTTAGAGACTGTTCTTTTAGTAAGTCTTCCTAGTGAAAAAATTTCACAATACTTTACAAATATAATCCTGGCAGTTTTATCAGATTAGAAAATCAAATATTTAAGGGATATATTAATTTGGTCATATTTAATCTAGGATCTCTAATCATCAAAAAAATTCAATAACAAAGTTCAAAGTCTCCATTTAAGGAAAATACATTATGATGTTGAGAGACAGAATTTGAACTATGAAAATAAAAATGGCAAAAACTGTCTGTCATTTCTATAAAATTCACTTAAGAAATGACCTGAAATTAGTGTTTTCAATTATTTTAGAAGGGCAACCTCCTTCTCTTGAAAAAAATCCATCCATTTAATAACTATTATGAAACAAACTTACGCTATCTTTGTTCATGAGTATTTTGGACATCCATATTTTGGACTTTTTTTTCTAAGCTAGAGTAAGTAATAGTTCAGGCTTTAGTTAAAATAAGCTGAAAAGCAATTTTCACGTAGGTAAAAGGTTAAGATTATGTACGTTTTTTCTTTCCCTCTACGTTAACATGAGACAACTTAGTTCATAGATAGAAAATACACAAATGAAGCCATCCCATTCACATAGCTCTAATTCTCTTTGTGAAATTACAGCCATTTTAACGGAATGGAGACGGTGGTGAGGGGGGGCGGCCTGTCTACTAATACCAGGCTGGAATTAGCTAGCTGGATAATTTTAGCCTACATGAGTCTATTCTTTTTTACCTCTTCAGAGCACCCTAAAATAATTAAAGGTTCTCAAGGTAGGCCAACTATTCTGAATTTCTTTGTCCTTGTCTTCCACGAGGCTTATTTGTTGGCTCAGAGCATATTTGAAAGAAAGTGAAGAAGCAATTTAGAGCCTTTGGTACAACAAACTCTATGCTTCTTGTATGTGAAACTAAATTTGCATGAAATAGATATCCTGTCCATTTTACAGGTCAGAAAACCTAGGCTCCTAAAGATAAAGTACCTACCTAAAAGCCTATAGATTTAGATTTAGAATAGAGTTTTCCCTGAAAAATTCTACATAATGCCCTTCCCCGAATACAATACCGTAGTCCTACTGAGTTTAGTCATTTTTCAACTTTAAGGAGAGTCATCCTGGGATTGAATTACTTTTGATATTAACCCTAATGCAGTGATTCACCTGGACTGTATCATCACTGGGATGTTTATGACTGGAAACATCTCAAACACCACAGTGCTAATTCTGAGGGCTGGGGACAATACGATAATGCTTTAACATGTAGTTCAGGCAATCTTACATCTGAATTCTTTAATAGTTAACTGCTATTTGCATTTTGTAAAAGACTATACTGGCATGCTAAACAGTACTCCCTCAAATACTAATATTAGAATCCAGTAGTAGGTGGTGAGTTTTTTCTGCCATGTAGACTGGTGTTAAAACTCCAAAAATGCACAGAGCGATGAAAAATACACAGAACACAATTACTTCAGTATTTGCAACCGTACTGTGAGAGAAGGAAATATGTTCTTATGTTCAGTAGTTATGCTATTCTTCAAACAAAAAAGCAAAATGATTACTTTAGTTTCAATAGAATAAGTGGTTGTTTAGGAAGTATTTGTACTGAGTCGTCTATGATGGCTTTTCTCCCCTTGATACTAATAAGAAAACATTTGCTAGTGCTTCTCTCATTCAAGAATAATTTAAATCAGTGTCCCATCTCTGTTTTACTCAGTTTCCTCTTTATAGTTGACTAAAGAATTACTCTCAGGCATCTATATAAACAGAACTGAAGAAGCATATATTTACAGATGCAACCCATATCTACATACACATTCATCATATGTACATTTATAAACTATGTACACATATACAACATGGGGTTCAACCTTGTGAGATTAAATATAAATTATAATGATACTAAAGAATTTATAGTATGCAACCCAATAAGGTCTAAATTGTATAATCGAAAATTATTGCAATAAAATTTCTGCTTTTAGGTAGGATGAAGTTAGCAGGTTATAACCCAAGAGAACACAAAGAAAATCTATATTAAATGTAAAAAATAAGCAGTACAGAGGAATCAGAGATCTTGTGAAATAAAAGATCTAAAATGGTCTAAGAATCTGAAGAAGAAAGAACCCTGAATAGGTAAGGAAAGGATGTGTAGTTCATTTTTGTTGATTGGACTGTGAGAAGAATCCAGCCTTGGCCTGGGAAGAAGGCCACCAGTGGGGTAACAGAAATGGGAAGGCTGTTGCAGATTCTTGAGGGACTGAAAGGCTCTAATAATGCCAATCATCCCATGATGTCATCTGTCAAATTCAGAAGATGCAAGATTTAAAATAAGCTAAAATCTCTGAAAGGCACCACAGATTTTTGGTGCTTTTGCAGTGTCAAGAAGAAAAAAAAAAATGCTGTTGTTCAAGAGCTTCCCAGGGGCAGGCTCTACATGGACCCACTAGACCAGGGTTGATCCCCTGGACCAAGTCCAGACTGCTTCTATATTTTGTATGGTCAATTGAGAAAAAAAATCAAAAGAAGAATAATATTTTAATTGGTAAAAGTATATAAATCTCAAGTTTCTGTGTACCTGAGTTATGTTTATTGAAATAAATCCATGCCCTTTATTTATATATCGATTTTGGCCACTTTTCTAAAACAATGAATAGTTGCAAAGAGACTGGATAACCAAAGCATAAAATATTTACTATCTGACCCTCTATAGAAAATATTTGCTGGCCAACAATAGGCTGTTGAAACTCTGGGTGGGCAAACACCATAAAAGTAAACTAGAGGTAGACTGGGTCTCACCAAAGCTCAGTCCAACCTCATGTTGACCCAGTTCTGATCAGATTAAGGTAATTAGCCTCCATTCTGTCTCCCTAGTAGAAGAAGGATAAATCTTTGCCAGTGAAACATATTATCATCCTAAGTCTCTACATCTTTACACATATATTATACATATTTCAGCATTCACAAAATTACTAACATTTTTTATCTAAGTTGACTTGTGAGACATATAAAGAACTTTAACTAGTAGACTCAATGGCAATGCGTTAACACTCAATATTTTAAACAATTTTCACCTAGATAATTTAAAGAAAAGAAAAAAAGTAAAACAGAAACAATACTATGACCAAAAGGCACTTTTCTTGCTAAGAAAACTTAAGATATGTGTCTGGAATAATAGCATTTTACGTAGATATTAGTTTCCATTGTAAAATACTCCAATAATATATGAAATAAAGTCCATGGATTACTTATTTTGAACAAAATAGAAAACAGTAATTAACCAGTTATAAAATCGTTATGAGCTATAAGACTATTCTAGGACTCATTTCTTAATGGCAAATGGATTCAGAGATATTGGTATATTTTAGGCATCTACCATCCTGAGAAGACAGATGAGTATGGATATAGGAGAAACTGATAACACTGAAATGTTATAGTTATTTGAAATGTTAAACTCACATCTGTCCTGGGATTTCAAGATTTGACGTTAATCGCCTTTTATAATGAAAAGAACAACTTGAAGAATAACAAGAGAGCTGAGAAGATCAACATGTTAAAGAACGGCAAAACCACTCAATTCATTTTAATTATTATATATTAAGGCTTTCTATCTGTGGCAATTGTAACTCCTAGATATAGCAGATCAGGTCATTTTAATTTATAACCAATCATAATTTGCAACACATGTCTATGGGTATCAATGAAATGTACTAATTGTGCTCAAAATATCATGTTACAAAATAATTATAAAAGGTTCACATACATATAGCTATACTTGTATATAGAAGGCATACAGATATAGCTATGAATACAAAACTAAGGTGATAAAAATTAGAGACTAATGCATTCAAATATGTACATGTAAATTGTATACTGATTTTTTAATTTAACTCAGTTGTATAACGAACTTATGGATAGTTACCATATAACCTAAGAATGAACAATAGCATCTTGATATTATCTGAGATAGAATTATGTCAAAATTAAAGGACTTTTAGAATTATAGACTTCGCAAAAAGTTGACTTTCTAAGAGCTTTTTTAAAAGTGTAAATATTCCTCACCACTTTCCTCACTTTTAAGAGCTCTTCACTGATGAGATGTCTATGAATAAGGCTCTTATACAGATAAAAGCTGTGAATGTGTTCAAATAATGAATCTTCAGGAGTATATGATATTTATCATTTAGGCAAATTATAAGTACTCTTTCAACATTATACTCAATGGTACAAAACTTATAAGTATCGTCAGTAACAGATTTCATCTATATAATTTCCTATACAAGAACAAGGTTTCCATTCATCTAATCATCAAGATTGCTTTTAAAAAACCCTTCACATAGATGAAAACAGTTGATTTTCAAGCAAGTTAACGCCATACATTGGGAAATGTAAAATACTAAAGATAACCCAACACATTTATGCAATTAATTGTATTTAAATGCTTGTTTGAAAGAAAGAATATTCACATATATCTTTAAATCATGGATTCATTCCTTAATAACTATTAGAATTTTATGCCTCACAACAAAAAAATAAAGTATTACTTATAGTTTCACAATACTTTTCTCTATATACCATGTTCAATCCCAATGAAAAGATCAGAGTACTCAGAGAGACATATTGCAAACAAAAACTCCCTAGTAGGTGGTGGAAAGTAAGGCCAGGAGTCAAACAGAACCCACAGAAATGACAGAGCTGTGATATCCAGCACAGTCATCTTAGAGAGAAAAAGGAAAACCACATGGCACTCCTGAAATGCCGAGTAAATTCTCTCTCCTATCTGAGCACTAAATATTACAGCTTTAAAATTGTCTCAATCAGAATACAATTTTTTTAGACAAGATCCTCTTTTAAGAAATAGACACATTCTTGAAATGCAACGCCAAAACACCATAAAAACTTAAATAACTTACCATTTTCTTTGCACTCTTCTGGAGGTTTAGCCTTTTTCGCAAGTCGTGGATCCAGCCATGATGTTGTCTTTGTGTTATGGCTGAAAAGAAAAGAGATCACTCTGAACAGACACATACTGAAAGGAATCAAGTTTATTCCTTAAGAGGAAAAAAAAAAAACAGGGTTAGCCCAACAAAATTGCAATCGATACACTTAATTTGCTTACTGGTTCTAAGTAGCCCTGAAGGAGGTGTAAGAGTAATTGTGCAAGGCAGCTGTAAATTTGGCAACCTTAGCTCCCTGTCCTCAAAGCAGCTATTTTTATTAAAATCAACTAGAATGTTGCCAAGTTAACCTCATTGAAAATGCAGAACTCATCCAGAGCAAAAGGAATTTATTACAAATACTGGATTCTCCAGTTGGAAGAGCACAGGCTGCAGGCTCTGATACTATTTCCTGAGTTTTGCAAAAGAATTATTTTCATCTTAAATCTGCCCTTTTCATAAACAGTTGTTTTGTTACTCTTTTAACTACAGAGTTGGCAGAGGGAGTACAAAAGTGATGCAAATTATAGCACGTTCTTGGGATTCCTACATTTTCTCAAAAAGTGATTAATAGCAATTTCATTAACCCACATTTAGCTATCTTCCATCTAAATACCTTCAATCCAGCTATGGGGTAAAAATGCTTGTATTCTAGCACTTCTGAATGGAATTTCTGGGAATTAATAATTTTTAATGAAAATTTTGTTTTAAAAAAAATGATCCCTGGGAAGTCTTGCTAAAATTTTTAAAAGCAAAGGAAAGATGTTTTTAGAACAGATCTTTAAAAGAGGTTCTGGAATGACCTGCACTGAAATCATCTGGTGGATTTAATGTGTCTTCGGGATCATCATAGAACTACCAAATCAGAATCTTTGAGGCAAGGCTGCAAAATCTCCATCTTTGGCTAGCACTCCAGGTGATTCTTATACATGCTGTATTTGAGAACTACATTATGAACGAACTACATTATGGTTATGAATGGCTCACAACCATACATAGAGCTAAACTATTTGCTGTGAATAGCTGTCTCAAGTTATCTAATTGTCAATGGACAAAATACCAAGGACGTGACATCAGTGAGGACTTAAAAAGAATGATCAAAGTCACAGATGTAGAAAAGTGAGGTTTGTATAGTTAGCATGTAATATGAAAGAGGAAAGTAGAAAATAGGTTAGAAATATGAATTAAAGCCACATAACAGAGATCTTTGAAAACAGTTGTAAGGAAGTCAAAATTATAATTATGATGTCAATTCACATGTATTGTCTCTTTCTTCAATGAGATTTAACTATATTTTATTATATTACAGTGTTAGCTAAATAATCTGATGAACCAATCTGCACTTAAAGCACAGTTCAGATAAGTCTCCCAGGTAGCATATTTAATAGCAAACTTCTAGAGATTAAGTGTCTACGTAATGAAGGGAATTTCAAGGCAGGAAGGAGGAGAGAAGGGGTTAAGGAGGGCAGTAAGCAAGTGATTCCAGAGTGTTAAAGTACTCTTCAAAGAGTGTTTTCTGGATAATCATATATTGGCCCAAGTGCAGAGCCATCTCCAGTCTGAGAACCTAGACATTAATATCCTTGGGTCATGAAGTTTCTGCTCTTAAAAAAGATTCCCTTTTATTTCTGACTTACATGTGGGGTAAAGAGAAAACACTTTCTAATAATTTTCTTCATACTTAGGAACTCCTCAATGATTGATCTTTCTGAGCAGGACTCTAATAAATCTGATGAGATAAAGTATGAATTTGGTGAAATGATAAATTGTTGGGAAGGTATGCTAGCTTTTATTTTCTCCACATGTGACTTCTGTAAAGTAGTATCTCATTCTAGTCCTGATTTGTAGTCATATCAATATCATCTAGCCTTTTCCTCTCAGTTAAAGACTTGATGCCTATGGACAGAATGGGGGTGATGACTACCCTAACGTGAGGATAGAGGCTCCGGGTTCAGTGCTCTTTGGTCCCATTTGAAAAATAAAGTCACTGTAAAGATGCCCTTTATAGATATGCCTCATTTCAAAGTATATATATATATGTGTGTGTGTCTATGTTTTTATGTGCTAGCAAAAAACTTGGGAGGTGAACAAGGAAAATAAACTTCCTTTCTATTTACCCACACCTGCTTCTTCCAAATTCGTCCCCTATTTTGGAGCAAAGTCTTTTCTAGGTCTCTAAGATGTATTCACAACAGTACACACATTTTTAGATAAGTATGAAGGCGACATTACTAAGCCACTGCAGGCAGTCAAATTACCATTTCTATACGGCTCCAACATGGGTCTCCAAGACTGTCTAATTTAGTAGAGACTCATGAATTTCCTATTTTTCCTGAGTTTATATAAAGCATTTCATTACAGGATGATTTTTTCAGGTTGAACTAGCATTAACAGTGTGTCACTTTAATACATTTTGACAGATTGAGTCTCTTATAGTTAACAGCATTTTTAGCTGATCCTCTGAAATGATTCTGAAAGAAAGTGGGTTGTAGTTACCTCCGGTAATTGTCACAAACATCTCATGAAGACACAGAACGGTGTTTTCCATGAGTGGCTCTCACAAGCCTTGCAATTTGCATGCTTCTTTAAGATGCCTTATAAAGGGGGATCGTTTTAATGCATTTGGGAGACAACAGACTAGGTGGCTTTTCCACTTCATTAAATTATATAATTTTTAAACCTCAACAATTGCGCTTGAAAATAGGATTTGACATTGTGCAGGAGATCATGTAAAAGGGGACCACTGAGGGATATTTTACAATCTGCCCACCATCCTTCCTCAAGAGTTAAGAATGTGATTTCCTGTCACTTGCATTACTAGAGAAGATGCAGATGCAGAACACCAATTTTCTGCTTTTCCCCAAATTGTGAGGAGCATGAATGACAAGAAGGTAAGATGCTAATGCTATATAACACTGTATTTCAAAACTAGTTTCTTCAACAGAGACACATACACCTATACAGGTTGCTTTTGCAAACAAACTTTTTCTAGCTGAGGACTGAAATACTTATTTCCAGGAACTTTGAATCATAGTAATATACTAATCTATGTATTTCTATGTCTAAAGTTAATGTGATGATTATGAAGAGTAAGAGATCAAGTGGAGTCAGTAGCTATTCAGGTTCTAGCACTGTCATATTTTAAAACCTTAATGAAAACCTTAAAAAATGGTATATCCAAAAGTCTTTGATGTTAAACTGTCAGGAGGACTGGAGTAAACCAGAAGTGAAATTTCATTCAGCTCTGCAATTCTAGTTTAAATTCACATCAGAATGGCCTTGAAGACATGTGATAGGCTGACTTGTAATGAATTTGAAATTTCTGGATAATTTTTAAGTTTAACCTTTTCCAAATTGACAAAAGCAGCACAATAACTAACTACATCTTATCTGCCGAGGAAACAGTGTTCTCATGCAGAAAATGCTTCCCTTTAACAGGAAAAGCTGCTGACATTATGCCATACCACTGCAAAGATATTATCTTGTAACATTTCCTGATTGCCTATTTTGTCAGGGACTGTGCTAGAACTTCCATAGCATCACTTCATTTAATGCTAATGAGTCTTTGTGGCTAGTATTTTTAACTTCATTTTACAGAAAAGGGAAGGCTGAGAGAAGATAAATGACTTGCCTAAGGATACACACTTAGTGCATGAAAGTAAAAGAACTGGCATTATATAGACACATTTGATTTCCAAGTCCAAGTTTTTTTTTAATGATCTGAAACCATAGACAGACTATACCATAGACAGACTATATCTAAAACTTTGCCTTTTATACAGAGATGCTTTATTTCACTCTCTTGGCTACCAGTTAAAGATTTTTTCCCCAGTTTCATAGTCAATGGTTTAAAAACTGAGACTTTTATCTCTGTGAGAATGGTGATCACTGACTAAATCCCTTTGTGTTTAACGTCTTGTACTTGGTATTATATTAAATTGTATGTGCATAATGATATTATCACTAAATCTCCTTATAAACTTGAATTCTCTATTCAAATCATTTAAAATCAAATTTGAATATTTTTTCCAGAATAGTCTTACAATGGTGATGTATATAATCTACATGTGAATATTGAGTTGTAGGGTTATAAAGAATTAGGTTAATAAAAATGCTTTCAAATGAGCAGAGTATTTATTAGGAGTAAAATAAAATTTTCACACAGGTCACACCCACTATATCCTCTATTCTTTTTTTTTTTTTTTTTAAATTTACTCTATGTTTTTCCAGTTGGGCTCAAACCTGTTAATGGTTTTCTAGGTATACAAAAGGCTCAGTGTTGATCCAATTCAAATCCAATTTTAAGACAAATCTTCTTTTCATTTTTCTCTTCATTCTGTTTTCTTTTACTCTTTTCTTCCTACCTTTGTACTGACACTGAAATCAAAATAATATTTTCACTGCTGCACAAATACTAGATGGCATTTCATCAACTGAAATTTGGTTAGTGGATAAGAAACTTTTATTATTGAATATACTCCTTTCCTTTGCTCTGTTTTCTTAAAAAAAAAAAAAAAACAGTAACAGACTTAAAACAATGATAAACACATTGAATTTTGAAAGTTTTCCAGAAAAGCCAATCTGAATCTTAGTTTTTATTACATAAACTGCATTTTAATCTTGGGAAATACTACTCTGGAAGAATAAAAAAAGATTGAACTCAATAATATTTGACAGCATGAAACATAGTAACAAGGTAAACAAGGCCCAGATAAATATCTTAGAGTCCTCTGAGCAATTTAAGATGTATGTGAATGTTAAAATTCTAGTAGTAGTCACATATGTTCAGAATCAGGAATAACACAGAGATTACTGGCTGTATTTTATGCATTTTTAGAAATTAACATTAGTTTTTAGAGGACTATAGGTATTTACATTTCATATAATAATCAATAAAGCCCTCAGATTGACTATGTCACTTTCTGAAAGATTTTGTCTTTCCTCTTGATCATTATTTCAGAAGGAAGAACTGTTGAACAATGACTGGACACATCTAGTTGATACCAAACAGTAGAAGCTTTTCTATTTATACATCAATAATCTACATAACAATTGTCAATAACCTTTACAGTGGTTATCTGTTTCCTAAATAATATTCCTAAAATTTTGTTAAGCACATGAATTATGAGCTTGTCATATTGCCTTTCATATATTTAGAATATATTTTAAAAAGAGGTTTTATTATAAATTTATCTCAGATATTATGAGTGTTTGTTGAAAACTATTTTGTCTGAACACTTATTTTCTGTCTGAAGACTACACTAGAACCTTGTACAGAAAAAAAAATTCAATTTATCTACTGCTATTGTAATATAAATAACAGAGAATAAGCAAAGAACAGATGTTGGTATATGCTGAACCTAGAATGAGAAAACATTTAGGCTTTATCAAAAAACCAACTTTTCTTTCCAGTAAATTTCTAAAATATTTTGTTTTCTTTCAATAAATGAAAGTACTAAATTCGTTGAAAATGGGAATTGGTGATTTACTTAAAACTTAAGGAAATATAGAAATAGCAACAATGGATGAAATAGATTGTGTGCCTTATTTAGAATTTAAAAGAAAATTCAGCCTTGACAAAAAATTTGGGAAAGCATGTATATCCAGTCATCTTCCATAGGTATGATTTTCAGTTTCAAAAGCTTGCTTTTGAAAATCTATTATTTAAGATGACATAGTGTTCACTGCCACTGGGGAAGATGTTAGTAAACAAATAGGTTCTTGTTGCTGTTTTGTTTTTTGCCAAGGCAAAAGCAGTCTCTTTTATGTCACTAAATAAACTGACTCCCAAACAAAAAACTAATTTAATGGGATTCCCAAAGCATGTCAATCCAGATTAACCCTGTGGCAGGAATTCTTTATGGAATGTTTAGCCTCTGGAATAGTATATTCTGGCTGAGAAACTTATAAAACAAATACTATTTGTAATATAAAAGTCTTTTTTTTTTTCAGCCAGTGCCTATTTACATATTGGAAGTAGCATGGGATAATGTCAATGGCTTTGCAGGGTCACAAAGCTGTAAGACCTTGGGAATGTTAATTTGTCCAAGAGTGCCTCAAATGGTTCAAAGGGTAGTTAAGAGTTGAACATGACTGAGAGACTAACACTATCATATAATATATGTAAAGAAGGCACTGTGGCAAATTAGCTGACAGCAAGGACCCTTGAGCCAAATTATGCCCATGAAAATATGGAAATATGAATGCTGTCAGTTTTGTTGACCACTGTAACCCCAGGGTTTAATAAAATAGTTCCTAGCACATAGGTTGTACCCAAAAAATATGTGTTGAATAACTGAAATCAAAGCATCCTAGCTTTGTCATTTCCTGGTTATACAACCAAAAGGCAAGGTGATGACCTCTATAAGTTTTAGGTTCCCAAAATGAGAAATAAACGAGCACAGTGTAAATGCTTAACATATTAGCTATTACTGCTAAGTAAGTTGAACACAGACTGTAAAATGTAGGCATTAAATATGTGGGAACTATTATCACTAATTTGAATTTACAATTAATTTACTATTTAAAAAGATAATATAAATGAAGAAGATATTATGAGTTAAGGAGACTATTGGTTTTAAACAATATTATACATTTGAAAGTCTTTTAAAAATTGCTAAAAATAAGGCATTATAGGGGTTTTGTGGCTTGGTAGTAAAGAATCCGCCTGTCAATGCAGGAGATGTGGGTTCCATCCCTGGGTTGGGAAGATCCCCTGGAGGAGAAAATGGCAACCCACTTGAATATTCTTGCCTGGAAAATTCCATGGTCAGAGGAGGCTGGTGGGCTATGGTCCATTGGGCTGCAGAACCAGACACGACTGAGTGACTGAGCACAAGACAATATAAATGCTAAAGCATGCTTGGAAGAGTGCATTCTCTGCAATTTAAAATTCTGTTGCGTCAGACAAACAATTAATCTCAAAAATTTACAAACAACTCCTGCAGCTCCATTCTAGAAAAATAAACAACCCAATTAAAAAGTGGGCCAAAGAACTTAACAGACATTTCTCCAAGGAAGATATAAAAATGGCTAACAAACACATGAAAAGATGCTCAACATCACTCATTATCAGAGAAATGCAAATCAAAACTACAATGAGGTACCACTTTACACCAGTCAGAATGGCTGCCATCCAAAAGTCTACAAGCAATAAATGCTGGAGAGGATGTGGAGAAAAGGGAACCCTCTTACACTGTTGGTGGGAATGCAAACTAGTACAGCCACTATGGAAAACAGTGTGGAGGTTCCTTAAAAAGCTGCAAATAGACCTGCCATATGACCCGGCAATCCCACTGGTGGGCATATACACCGAGGAAACCAGAATTGAAAGAGCCACGTGCACCCCAATGTTCATAGCTGCATTGTTTACAATAGCCAGGACATGGAAGCAACCTAGATGCCCATCAACTGACGAATGGATAAGAAAGCTGTGGTATATATACACAATGGAATATTACTCAGCATTAAAAAAAAATTCATTTGAAGCAATTCTACTCAGATGGACGAAACTGGAGCCCATTATCCAGAGTGAAGTAAGCCAGAAGCAAAAACAACAATACAGTATATTAACACATATATATGGAATTTAGAAAGACAGTAATGAGAACCCAACATGGGAGACAACAAAAGGAACGCAGATGTATAGAATAGACTTGTGGACTTTGTGGATGAGGGTAAGGGTGGGATGATATGGGAGAAGGGCATTGAAGCATGTTAATTGTCATGTGTCTAATCAATCGCCAGCCCAGGATTGATGCTCGGAACTGGTGCAGCGAGATTTCCCGGGGGGGAGGGAGGAGGGAGGGGGGACCCGGAGGGGAAGCATATGTAAACCCATGGTGATATCATGACAATGTATGGCAAAAACAATAATAAAAAAAAATTAAAAAATAAAAAATAAAAAATAAAACGCTGCAGTGAAAAAAAAAAAAAGAAAGTAATACTGCAGTGAGTATCGGGCTACCTGAAAAAATCCAAAAAAAAAAAAAAAATAAAAGCGGAATTGCTGGTTTGTAGGATGGTTTTATATTTAACATTTTGAGAAACTGCCAAATTGTTTTCCAAAGTGGCTGCACCATCTTACATTCCCACCAGCAGTGTACGAGGTTCCCATTTCTCAATATATTCACCAACATTTGCTGTTGTATATCTTCTTTATGATAGTCATTCTAAGTGAGTATGAAATGATATCTCACTGGAGACTTAATTTGCATCCCTTAATGACTAATGAATCTGAGAATTTTTTCTGTCCTTATTACCAATGAACAAGTTGTAAGCAAGAAGGAGATATGATGTAGTTCATGCATTAAAGCTCAATCTGATCACTAAATGGCAGCTCAGCTATAGATAGGAGACTAGTTAGGAGACAGCGGCAGTGATCCAGAGTGGGGTGATAGTGTCCTGGACTCAGCTTTTAATAGTCAAAGTAAAGAGGAGGTAGAATACAGGTACATTATGGAGGAAGAGACAGCAGAGTTGACTGTTGGATTGGATGCAGGTTGTAAGTTGTGTGGGAAAGAGAAGAATTTAGCTGAACCCCTGTATAGGCAGTGTTACCATTTATTGCCTTGAGAAAGGTTTATGGGGGAGCAAATATGGTGATTATACTGGGGGTTGGTAATCAGTGCTTATTTTGGTCACATTACATTTTCTGTGTTAACTATACATCCTAGAGGAAATGTTGAATACATAGTTGAATATGACTGTCTGCAGCTCAGAGGAGAGGTCTGGGCTGGAGACAGATTTGAGAGTCATCAGCATAAGGCTAGTATTTTAAAGTCATAGGGCCTAAGGAGAAAGAGGAGGAAAAAGGAGAATAGGGTGGAGAATGAAATCCCAGGGGCATTTCAGAGTTGCTTATAGAGATCATAGAGTAAATCTGACAATTTGAAAATTGGGATTAGGGGAAGGCAGGCTTAGGGAAGCATCTGGAAATACAGTCAGTGGATGAGTGAGTCTATACCTACCTGTCCTGTCCTACACTGTTGTCTCCTGCCACCTGTGGCTGGTGGAGCACTTGAAATATGGCTTATCAAATTGAGATATGTGTAAGCATAAAAGGCACAGTGGATTTCAAAAAATTAATACAAGAAAGAATGCAAATTCTCATAATTTTTATATGATCACATATTTAAAAATATTTGGATACACTGGGCTAAATAAAACTATTATTAAAATTAAAAAAAAATAAAATTCTGTTGCATAAAAATACTTGTTCAGATACTCACCGTTTCCCATTAAATATCACTATAAGTGATAAAAGGAATCTGCTTTAATTACTCAGAAAAGAAGGAGTCTTGAAGACCGTGGGAAATAGTTGGCCCATTTATTCAATATCGAGAACAATGATAAAAATTTCCCTCATCTTTTAATTGTAGCACTTGTAAAGACTGAGACATATAAACTACTTTGCAATACTGAGTAAATCAATAATTATTTTAAAACATTGCATAGATGACAAAAATTAAATTTCTCATTACCTTAACTCAAAGGTTTTACATATATATATGTGTGTGTGTATGTGTGTGTGTGTGTGTGTGTGTGTGTGTATAAATACATATATAATAAGGAACTAAAGGGGAACTAAAGAACAAGAGGGGAACTAACTAAAGAAAGTCTTGATGAGGGTGAAGAAGGAGAGTGAAATAGCCGGCTTAAAACTAAAATCTGAAAAAACTAAGATCACAGCATCCTGCCCCATTACTTCATGAAAAATAGAGAGGGGAAAGTGGAAGTGGTGACAGATTTCTTCTTCTTGGGCTCTAAAACCACTGTGGATGGTGACTATAGCCATGAAATGTTTGCTTCTTGGCAGAGAACCTATGACACACCTAGACAATGTGTTGAAAAGCAGAGACACTATATTGCTGATGAAAGTTTGTATAATAAAGGCTGTGGTCTTCCCAGTGGTCACATACAGTTGTGAGAAAGTGAAAGTCACTCAGTCGTGTACGACTCTTTGCGACCCCATGGACTACACTATCCATGGCATTCTCCAGCCAGAATGCAGGAGTGGGTAGCCTTTCCCTTCTCTAAGGGATCTTCCCAACCTAGGGATCAAACCCAGGTCTCCTGCATTGCAGGTGGATTCTTTACCAACTGAACCACAATGGAAGGCCAAGAATACTGGAGTGGGTAGCCTATCTCTTCTCCAGCGGATCTTTCTCACCCAGGAATCAAACTAGGGTCTTCTGCATTGTAGGTGGATTCTTGACCAACTGACAGTGAGAGCTGGACCATAAAGAATGCAGACTGCCAAAGAGTTGATGCCTTTGAACTGTGGTTCTTGGAGAAGACTCTGGAGAGTCCCTTAGAGAGCAAGGAGATCAAACCAGCCAATCTTAAGGAAAATCAACCCTGAATATCCATTGGAAGGACTGATGCTGAAGCTCAAACTCCAGTATTTTGGTCATCTGATGAGAACAGCTGACTCACTGAAAAATCTTTCCCTGATGGTGGGAAAGATTGAGAGCAGAAGGAGAAAAGGGCATTGGAGGATGAGACGGCTGGATGGCATCACTGATGCAGTGGACATGAACTTGGGCAAAGTTCAGGAGATAGTGAGGGACAGAGAAGCCTGGAGTGCTGCAGTACAAGGGGTTGCAAGGAGTTGGAAATGACTGGGTGACAGAACAACAACAATATTTTAATACATAGTAAAATGAGCACTTCATTTAAGTACAAGTTGAATTCCCTTCTACTCAGAAGTGAAAACTGACCTTTTCCAGTCTTGTGGTCACTGCTAAGTTTTCCAAATCTGCTGACATTTAGTACAGCACTTTAACAGCATTGTTTTTAAGGATTTTAACAGCTTGGCTGGAATCCTATCACCTCCACTAGCTTCAGGACCATAAATAGCTTTAAATAGCTTTAGGGCCATAAAGAAGGCTGAGGGCCAAAGAATTAATGCTTTTGAACTGTGGTGTTGGAGAAGATTCTTGAGAGCCCCTTGGACAGCAAGGAGGTCCAACCAGTCAATCCTAAAGGAAATCAAACCTTGAATATTCAATGGAAGGACCAATGATGAAATTGAAGTCCCAATACTTTGGCCATGTGATGCAAAGAGCCAATTCACTGGAAAATACTCTGATTCTGGGAAAAGTTGAAGGAAGGAGGAAGGGACAACAGAGGATGAGATGGTTGGCTGACATCACCGATTCAATGGACATGAATTCGAGCAAACTTACACACTAGCAAAGTAAAGCCAAAAATTCTACAAGCCAAGCTTCAACAGTATGTGAACCGTGAACTTCCAGATGTTCAAGCTAGATTTAGAAAAGGCAGAGGAACCACAGGTCAAATTGACAACATCTGTTGGGTCATTGAAAAAGCAAGAGAGTTCCAGAAAAACATCTACTTCTGCTTTATTGACTATGCCAAAGCTTTTGACTGTGTGGATAACAACAAACTGAAAATTCCTAAAGAGATGGGTATACCAGACCACCTGACCTGCCTCTTGAGAAGTCTATATGCAGGTCAGGAAGTAATAGTTAGAACTGGACATAAAACAACAAACTGGTTTCAAATCAAGAAAGGAATAATTCAAGGATGTATATTGTCACCCTGCTTATTTAAGTTATATGCAGAGTACATCATGTGAAATGCCGGGCTGGATGAAGCACAAGCTGGTATCAAGATTGCTGGGAGAAACATCCATAACCTCAGATATGCAGAGGACACCACTCTTACGGCAGAAAATGAAGAAGAACTAAAGAGCCTCTTGATGAAAGTGAAAGTAAAGAGTGAAAAAGTTGGCTTAAAGCTCAACATTCAGACAGCTAAGATCATGGCATCCAGACCCATCACTTCATGGCAAATAGATGGGGAAACAGTGGAAACAGTGGCTGACTTTATTTTGGGGAGCTCCAAAATCACTGCAGATGGTGACTGCAGCCACGAAATTAAAAGACTCTTACTCCTTGGAAGGAAAGTTATGACCAACCTAGACAGCATATTACAAAGCAGAGACATTACTTTGTCAACAAAGACATTACCTCGTCTGTCTAGTCAAGGCTATGGTTTTTCCAGTAGTCATGCATGCATGTGAGAGTTAAACTATAAGGAAAGCTGAGCACTGAAAGATTGATACTTTTGAACTGTGGTATTGGAGAAAACTCTTGAGAGTTCCTTGGACTGCAAGGAGATCCAACCAGTCCATCCTAAAGGAAATGAGTTCTGAATATTCATTGGAAGGACTGATGCTAAAGCTGAAACTCTAATATTTTGGCCACCTGATGTGCAGAACTAACTCATTGGAAAAGACCCTGATGCTGGGAAAGATTGAAGGCAGGAGGCAAAGCAGACCACAGAGGACGAGATGGTTGGATGGCATCACTGACTGGATGGACATGAGTCTGAGTAAGCTCTGGGAGTTGGTGATGTACAGGGAAGCCTGGCTTGCTGCTGTCCATGGGGTTGCAAAGAGTCAGACACAACTGAGTGACTGAACCGAACTGAACTAGGAGATAGTGAGACTGGGAAGCCTAGCATGCTGCAGTCCATGGGGTCGCATAGTGTTGGATACGACTTAGTGACCAAACAACAACTCAGAAATGAATATAGAAACATATCTACATTTTATACACAGAACCATAGGGTCGTTTTCCTCTGTTTCACTTATTTATGTTTTATTACAATATTTGTTTCATTGGAGACAAAAGTCAGTAAATTGTAATGGCATCACCCACTCAATGGACATGAGTTACAGTGAAGGACAAGGAAGCCTGGTGTGCTGCAGTTCATGATGTTGCAAAGGGTTGGACACGACTTAGCGACTGAACAACAAAAACAATGAGTATATGTTAATCTACCAGGGACTCCCATTACTCTAAGCAGCTCTCA
The DNA here is from genome assembly GCA_007570785.1 of Antilocapra americana. NCBI lineage: Eukaryota > Metazoa > Chordata > Mammalia > Artiodactyla > Antilocapridae > Antilocapra > Antilocapra americana. The sequence goes on from ML660214.1 coordinate 1,308,995, forward strand.
CAATCTTTTTACCAGAAGTGTTTCCACTGGTGTCAGATCTCTTCAGAGAGAGCTGTAATCTAATTTTCCACCTCTTCTACATTTTCTTCTGTTTTACCTTTCTCTTAAATTACTCTACTTTTCTTTTTCTTTCTTTATTCTGACTCTGCTTCAGAACTGCAAACTTTTACATTACAAACAGTAGTTACTTTATAAGTTTCTTGGCCAGAAACTCTGGGACACATCATAGCTTAGTCCCTAAGCAAGTCCTAGTGCCCCATCATGGTCCCTCTCCTGTTGCTTCTCCTGCCCGACCAGATTGTTTCCACAGGGCTTTTACAGCACGGACTATATCCAGGTAAGGATTCACTGCAGTATCATCAGCAAAGATAACCTGTGGGTTGAAAGGTTGATTTTGTCAAACATAGTTAGGAAGGAGCATTCCAGAGCAAAGAGTGAAAGTAGTCTGGAGGAAGTTACTGAGAAGAAAGTACAGCAGAGCCAAATGTAGGCCACAGAGAAAGGAATAGGCAGCACAGATTGCAACGGTGTGAAAATGAGGTACAAGATGAAAAAGATACTGCCTGACCCCTCCTTGCCCTGGATACCTGAGCTTATATCACTGAGTCTTATGAGTCAAGGTAAGGTCTTTGAAGGAAGAAAAGACAGATTTTAAGCTGGTCCAGGATGAAGGGTGGGCCAGGGGATACCTCCATTCTATGAATGACCTATTTAAGTAGGCATCTGCCCCTGCCTTCAGTTTTAATCACTTTCCCATCACACTCTCACTTCATCCTATACTCCAGGCTTCTTCCCTCTCCTTGACCTCTGGATGAATCTCCTTTAGCATTAACATTCATGATGCATATGAAATTGTCTCCTCTTTTTTTGTTTTAATTTTTCAGCTCAACCCATTTCTGCTCCTAATACTATTCTCATTTATCCTTCCTTACAGTAATAGGAAGAAGATAAACAAACAAAACCCTCTGCTTGTCTTTCAAAAGCACTAATGATCAAGCAAAATGAGAATGGAGCCATCATTTCACACGGTTTTCACCAACTAACATATCTATAATAGGTCTAGGTATCTTCTCCCTACTCCTAACACATAATGTATCTGGTTTTTGTAATGACAATTCTTATATCTGGAATGTACTATTTACCTAGTACCGACTTTTCAAGTCTACATTATTTTACCTTTCCTATGATGCTTCCTTTTATTACTTAAGTCTATGTTAAGTGTATCTTCACTAAAATTGTATCACAAAATTCAGAAATGATGGTTGACTAATTATTTTAACTATCCCTCTTATTCGTTCTTCCCAAGCATGACAATAAATTTAAGACCAGGGACAAACTCTAATGAGTCTTTTGATTCTGATACTGGATGACTGACTAGCGTATTGACAAAATCATTTTGGTCCATTCTCCCAAGTCTTGACATAGCCTCATCATTTACTATAAACCACAAATACAGCTTCTGTCTTAAGAAACCTCTTTTTTTCCACAATCCCCAAATCTGATACAGTTGAAAGGGGAAAGTTTATTTTATAATAACAAAAAAGGAGGTTTTTATAAGTGCATTATTGAAAGCACTGTAAGGAAAGTTATTTCATCAACTTGCCATGCTGTTTTTCTTTTATTATTTCCACAAAGTCTTACTTTGCCTATATTATACAATAAAAATGTGTGGGTAGTCAGTCTCCCTGTTTTAAACAACTGTTTTGAACACCAATGTGAGACCTCAAATCTAGGTTTATTCTTTGATTTCTGGTCTGCAATGGTGCTATGCTAAGCTTATCGATAACAAGATTATGTTTTTGATATAAATACATTCAAACATTTAAAAAATTCTGTATGATTTTCTCTTTTCCAATTAATTGATAAAAAAAATGCCTGTGGGTCATTGATTATAGCCATAAGAAATATGCAAGAGAGATTTATTCTTTTTTTGTAACTTATAACATTTGTTAAAAGGTGAATGGTAGCAATGCATTTTATGCATTTCTTATCCATGTTGGAATCAAGCAGAGCAGCAAGTAATTACCTGATTATGTAGTCCCTTGGCCACGTTATAACGTTTTCATGTGAAAATTAAATATTGGCATGTGGTAACATTTCAATTTCACAATTGAGTTCTGCCTATGGAGATCTAAGTCACAAATCACTCCACATTTGGAAAGAAAATCTAGTTTTAATATCTGTCTTGAGTAACCAAGAGTTTACATATTTTTAATCTACTATCTGAACTGAAAACTTCAGATTCTATTAATATTTCCCCCTGAGTCTTCTACAGCTTTAAGGGAATAAGAGTTGTTGTTCATTTACCATATTTTTAGTTTTTAACCTTTCTAATGGACATTTTGATTGTCTCATGCACATCGATAATTTAACATTTAGCCACGATCTTCAACTCAGGGGCTTAAAAAAGTTGTCCTACTCCAAGAAGATAAACAAAAAGAAAGCTAGCCAATGCTGTTAATAAAATATATAAAGACTGAGTTTTGGGAAAGAATATCCCCAGTGAAAGGAAAGATTAGACAGAGCATGCATCACTAGTTAGTTTAGAATTAGCCCTTCATTTTCCTTGGTAAATCATAAAAAGGTAAGCAATAAATAGAATGGGATATAATCAAAATAAGTATGACAAACTATACCAAACAGATGATTTTATTGACAGCTGACCTTAGGGTCAAATGCTTAAAATATTCTCATTTGTGATTAGCAAGTATCTGGCTCTCAGTAGTTGGCATTCGATCAAACCATTGGACACGATGGTAGAGGTTTCCAGCAATTTCACTGAAAAGATGGGGATTATCTCATTTGAGCTACACAGATGTCTTGGAAGGGTAGAGTAAGCATTTCCTCCCTATTTTCAATTCAAAAGTAATATCACATGGAGATTTGCCCCCTCAGCCCTCTGATTGCAACAAATTTTACAGTGGCATTGTTTAATTCATTATTTGATTTATAGCTGTAATCTAGAATCTTTAGCTCTATCAAGGTGCCAACCCATTATTCTCTCACAAAGAAGGTAATATCACAGTCAATGAAATTCAAATTACTCTGACCCACCTCTCCATCTGTTGCATCATTTATATACTGCTATGATCTTTGTGAAAATGTTAGAGAAATGTGTGAGACTCACTCAATGAAGTAGACTTCACCCTTCTCTGTATAGGCCATTTCCCAGTTATCAGGCAATGGGTCTGATTCCTCATTCTCCTCAGGTTTAGTTGGTTTCGCATCATCCATCTGCTCCTTCAGCTCCTCGGGCTGACTATACACCGGTGCAGGATAAGGCTGGGAGGGTGTCTCCCCTGAGGCACCTGCACTCTTGTCTTCAGGTTCACTGGATTCTACAAGAGAACAGAGTACATGGTTAGTCACTCCAGCCACTGTAACTTCTGAGTGAGTATGGACTATGCTCACCAGGAAATGAGCTCTCTGAAAGCTAACAGAAAAAGCATAATTGAACCACCTCTGAAAATTATCAGTAGGCCTATCTGAGTTCCTTTTTCACTCATGCCTGTTGACCCCATGGACTGTCCCTCCCTGTCCTCCACCATCTCCCGGAGTTTGCTCATCATGTCCATTAAGTCAGTGATGCTATCTAACCATCTCATCCTCTGCTGCTCCCTTCTCTTATTGCCTTCAATCTTAAGCCACTAGATGTGTGGTAAATCGTTATGGCTGTAATAGAAAACTAATCCAACAGACCAAAAACTAAAAGAAATGTACACTTTAAGAGAAATGATAAAACACTTAGAGGACCCAAGGATATCAGATGTTGAGACCCAAGGATATCAACTTGCAAACGATATGAGATTCAGAATGAGGAACAGGAACACATGGGGAAGAAATAACAATTCAATAAAAATAGAATAAAATTTACCTAAGATGAAGAGACATAGGAGTCTGCCAATTAAAATGGTTCACTGAATCTGAGGCCAAATTAATGAAGCTTACATTCCACTAAACACATCTAGGTGAGATTTCCAAACTCCAATGTTAAAAAGCAACTTTACCAGCTTCCATACTGAAGAAACTTACCCCAAAAAAGAGGAATAGAAGATCATCAGACCTTTCACTTGTAACACTTGAAGCTCAAAGATAGTAAGATAACATCTGTAGTAACTTGAAGAAAAGAAAAGTATGGCAGCCCAAGAACTTTACCAAAATATTATTCATCTATACTAAAGAAAGTCACTCTTAAACATGCAGAAGTTCTGAATGCATATCACCAATGTATCCGGCCCAAGTATTTCTCAGATGCTACTAGGAGACTGCATCTGAGAAACTATATCATGATGATTAAATCAGAGTATAGATCTCCAACTAGGGAGAGATAAGATTTTTTAAAAACTTGAGAAAAAATAACCCTTGCATAATATAGTTAAATTAAAAGAAGGATGATCATATTTCAGGAAACTCATAGTATTTGTTAAAGACAGATTCTTAAAAAAGAAGAAAACATTATATTGAAAATTCATTATTAGCATGTGTTTTACATCTTACCTTTGGAAAGCTCAGATTCAGAGAAATTTCCTGCGAGGTAAGAAGGCAGTTGGAAGAGAAGTCCAAAGCGGAAAGGTTTAGATGTCAGATATTCCTTGGTTCATTCAGGGATCCAGCACCACTAGGTTTAGGTTTCAGTCTGGGGTGTGGTAATGTAAAGAGGGAAACCACAGAAAAGATCAAGGGAGCCAAAAGCAGGGGTGGTCTGTGGAATACTTTAATTTGGAACTTTGGGAGGAATGTCTCCTGCAGAGTGGCTCCAAATTTCCATCAGGGTGTCAGAAGTAAGTGGATGAATACATTTGGCAAGTACTACTCTGAAGACTTCCCTTTGACATGGGCATCACACAGAAGTCCAAGTATGCTCTGGTGGAGACTTGGAAAGTAGCTGAGAATAGAGAACCAACCCATCGGCAGTGAGGATCATCTGACTTCTTCACAGCAGAAGGTGTAGAGGGGATGGCTTAACCCAGAAACTGGAAGGAGACACTATGACATACAATGTCAATGTGATGATAAGGCATCCCTCTTGGAAATAGGAAATTCCACATCTGTTTGGGCACCTAATTTATAACTATTAACATTAAAAAATATACAAATACATATATGGTCTGCCTCAGTGACCACAGTTTGAGAAATATCCTCTAGAAATAAAGGTGGTAGTATATAAAGATACTTAAATAATAATGCTTACTCTACCAGTAAATTTGTAGTAGCAAAGACCTGGAAATGATTTGGATGCCTATCAATGAGAAGATCATTAAATAAGTTGTGGTTATCATGACCACGGAAAACTATGTAGTGTAAAGACCTACAACCTGGAAAAGATGCCAATCATTATTGTTTAAAGAATAATCTAAGTTGAAGAATAATGCATGTACACTATTAATTCTATTTTTTAAAATAAGCAAACTCCAAGTTAGATACATGTATAATTTTGCTTATAATCTTAAGACTATAAAAACAATATGGAAAGATGTACAAAGGATCGCAAACTTTGAGTAACCCAAAACAGTAAACTTGTATGGAAGTAAGAGTTTTTTTTACATACCTCTGCATTAATTTGATACTATTTTTATAACTTTAAAATTAATAAAGGCAATATAAGATGAGTAAATTAAAGTAGAATGTACTTATCTTAATCAACGGCTTGAATCAAATTTTTTCCCAGTGTGTGTCAATCTCAGAGAGCAATATGAAGTATCTTTAGGAATTAGGAAGGATAAGAACACTTTACAATTTTTGTTGTTTTTTCCTTGTAAAAGGAGATTTTATGAAAATAATATATTCCTTAGTGATGTAGTCTTCCACTTGATTCTCCATACAGATATGATCTTTGTAAATTGTTCAGGAAAGAAACAGCAAGAGAAGGGACTCTTCTCTTTAGGTTCTTTGCTATACCTTATTACAACATGTAATTATCAATATAAGAAGCATACTGTTCTCAGGTATTTCCAAATGTCATGATACATTTGAAAAGTGAAAATGCAAGGTCATGATCTGAACATATTCATTCACTTAATATTCACTTAATATTTATTAAACATTCAGTTGGTGTCAGGTACCAATGACAGAAAAGCAAACAAGAGAGGCATGATCCTTGCTCTCACGGAACTTGAAATATGTAAAGATGTGTAGTCTTTAAGCAGTTTTAAGTGTGATGAATGTTACCAAAGGGAAAGATGAGATCTCATGTATATGCATTTACCTAACCTTACATAAAGAATCAAGGAAAGCCCTTTTTCCAGTATGCTAACAAATCTGAGACTAGAAAATGGAGTCAAGAGACTTCTTTCAGAGGAAGATAAAGGAGAAAGAAATAGACAAGCAAGGAATGGATTAAGTCTTAGAAAGCATGCTCAGAATTTGGAACTGTACCCAGAGAGTAATGAGAAGGTACTGATGTGTCTTAATCAAGGGGATGAAAAAAGTAGATTTTCATTTTCCATAAAGATCCTCCTAGCTATTCCGGGGGTTTGAAAGTATTAACAGTAGATATTCACAGACCAGTGGGGAGTTATTTTCTGTGACTGAGACAAGAGATGATGGTGTCACTGGCATGGCTCTTCTATGAACTGAAAAATAAAATTAGAATGTAGATTTGATATGATTAAACAAATGGACAGATAAGGGCAAATAAGAAGTCATGGTAAACCCAAAGGGGGAAAGCAATTCACTGGGCTAAGCACCACGAGAGGAGCAGCAGGACTCTGTCAGGAGTGGGGAAACCAGTGGATATAATTTTAGGCACAAGAGACAGATGTTCATGTCAAACTCACAGTGGAGATGTCAAGTCAGTGAGTTCTTAGGGAATCCATCAAATTTAAAAGACAACAGCATAGGGCTAGATTGTGGGCCTCCCTTGTGGCTCAGCTGGTAAAGGATCTGCCTGCAGGAGGGGGAACTAAGATGGCGGAGGAATAGGACGGGGAGACCACTCTCTCCCCAATAAATACACCAAAAGAACATTTAAAAACCGAGCAAACTCCATAAAACAACATCTGAATGCTGGCAGAGGACATCAGGCATTCGGAAAGGCAGCCCACTGCCGACTAAAGAAGGTAGGACAAAAAAAAAAAAAAAAAAGTAAAAAGAGAGGCAAAGAGTTAGGGACGGAGATCTGTCCTGGGAAGGGAGTCTCAAAAAAGAGAGAGGTTTCCGAACACCAGGAAACACTGTCCCCAGGGGATCTGTGGCGAATCTCAGAGGGCAACATAACCGGGAGTAAAAACATAAATAATTAAGCCCCCCAGATTGCGTCTCTAACTGTAACTCCCAGCAGGGCGGCGGCCCGGGCGCCCTATCCCCCACTAGCCAGCGCGACTGCTCAGGGAGGGGCGGCCACGCGCTTTGGGAGAGGACTGGGACTGCATGCCAGGGGCAGCCTGAGGGAGCTAACTGGAGATAGCAAACTAGACCGCTGGGTAGCTTTCCCACAGAAGAGCCCCCGCCAGGCCCGTCGGAATCAGTCCGATGCCCGAGATGGCCGGGCGGAGCTGGGTGGTTGCAGGCTGCGGACCGGCCCAGCCCCCGCCGGAGAGCAGCAGGCACAACGCGGCCCAGGCAAGGCTTCTGCTGCCAAACCACCGGCGGAATTAGGTGCTAACCAAGACTTTTGGGGATTCTGGACTGATGCCGCCAGATCGGAGCTCCACACACCTGAGAAGGCACGCCCAGCTGCACACCGAGAAAACGGAGCGGCTGGGCTGGGGGAGGGGAGAAGCCGCAGCCCCCAACCACGCCTGGCGGGCGACCGGGGCAAACCCCAGAGCACTGAATAGACACTGAAGAGACCAGCAAACAGAAGACGCTAAAACAAGCAGAGGGAACCGCTTTGGAGCCCAACCAGGAAATTTTGACAAAACACACATCCAACCCCTCCCATAGTGAGGAACCCCCACAATAAAGGGACAATACAGCAAGATAAACAAAATGAAAAGGCAGAGAAAAAGAGTCAAAATACAATAAATAATGCAATAAATGAGATCCAAAACACCCTGGAGGGAACTAACAGTAGAATAACAGAGATAGAAGAGAGGATAAGTGAGGTAGAAGACAGAGTGGTAGAAATAAACAAAACAGAAAGGAAAAATGAAAAAAGAATTAAAAGAAATGAGGACAATCTCAGAGACCTCTGGGACAATGTTAAACACACCAATATTCGAATCATACGAGTCCCAGAAGAAAAAGACAAAAAGAAAGACCATCAGAAAATTCTTGAGGAGATAATAGTTGAAAACTTCCCTAAAAATAATCGCTCAAGTCCAAGAAACCCAGAGAGTCCCAAATAGGATGAACCCCAAGTGGAACACCCCAATACACATATTAATCAAATTAACAAGTATCAAACTCAAAGAGCAAATATTAAAAGCAGCAAGGGAGAAACAACAAATAACTCACAAGGGGAATCCCATAAGGATAACAGCTGATCTCTCAATAGAAACGCTTCAGGCCAGAAGGGAATGGCAGAACATACTTAAAGTCATGAAAGAAAATAATCTACAACACCGATTACTGTACCCAGCAAGGATCTCATTCAAATTTGAAGGAGAAATCAAAGCTTTCCAGACAAGCAAAAGCTGAGAGAATTCAGCGACACCAAACCAGCGCTCCAACAAATGCTAAAGGATCTTTCCTAGACAGGAAACACGGATAGGGTATATAATCTCAAACCCAAAACAATAAAGTAAATGGCAATGGGATCATACTTATCAATAATTACCTTAAATGTAAACGGGTTGAATGCCCCAACCAAAAGACAAAGATTGGCCGATTGGATACAGAAACAAGACCCCTATATATGTTGTCTACAAGAGACCCACCTCAAACCTAGGGACACATATAGACTGAAAGTTAAAGGCTGGAAAAAGATATTCCATGCGAATAAAGACCAAAAGAAAGCAGGAGTGGCAATACTCATATCAGATAAAGTAGACTTTAAAATAAAGGCAGTGAAAAGAGATAAAGATGGACATTACATAATGATCAAAGGATCAATCCAGGAAGAAGAAATAACAATTATAAATATTTATGCACCCAACATAGGAGCACCACAATATGTAAGGCAAATGCTAACAAGTATGAAAGGGGAAATTAACAATAACACAATAATAGTGGGAGACTTTAATACACCACTCACACCAATGGATAGATCAACTAAACAGAAAATTAACAAGGAAACTCAAACTTTAAATGGTACAATAGACCAGTTAGACCTAATTGATATCTATAGGACATTCCACCCCAAAACAATGAATTTCACCATTTTCTCAAGCGCACACAGGACCTTCTCCAGAATAGATCACATCCTGGGCTATAAATCTAGCCTTGGTAAATTAAAAAATATTGAAATCATTCCAAGCATCTTTTCTGACCACAGTGCAGTGAGATTAGATATCAATTACAGGAGAAAACCATTCAAAACTTCAAACATATGGAGGCTCAACAACACACTGCTGAATAACCAACAAATCACAGAAGAAATCAAAAAAGAAATCAAAATATGCACAGAAATGAATAAAAATGAAAACACAGCAACCCCAAACCTATGGGACACAGTGAAAGCAGTGCTAAGGAGAAAGTTCATAGCAATACAAGCTCACCTCAGGAAACAAGAAAAAAGTCAAATAAATAACCTAACTTTACACCTAAAGCAACTAGAAAAGGAAGAAATGCAGAAGCCCAAGGCTAATAAAAGGAAAGAAATCTTAAAGATCAGGGCAGAAATAAATGCAAAGGAAACAAAAGAGACCATAGCAAAAATCAACAAAGCCAAAAGCTGGTTCTTTGAGAAGATAAATAAAATTGACAAACCATTAGCCAGACTCATCAAGAAACAAAGGGAGAAGAACCAAAACAACAGAATTAGAAATGAAAACAGAGAGATCACAACAGAAAACACAGAAATGCAAAGGATCATAAGAGACTATTATCAGCAGCTATATGCAAATAAACTGGACAACCTGGATGAAATGGACAAATTCCTAGAAAAGTACAACTTTCCAAGACTAAACCAGAAGAGACAGATAATATTAATAGACCCATCACAAGCATGGAAATTGAAACCGTAATCAGAAATCTTCCAAAAAACAAAAGTCCAGGACCAGATGGCTTCACAGCTGAATTCTACCAAAAATTTAGAGAAGAGCTAACACCTATTCTACTCAAACTCTTCCAGAAAATTGCAGAGGAAGGTAAACTTCCAAACTCATTCTACGAGGCCACCATCACCCTAATTCCAAAACCCAACAAAGATGCCACAAAAAAAGAAAACTATAGGCCAATATCACTGATGAACATAGATGCAAAAATCCTTAACAAAATTCTAGCAAATAGAATTCCAAAAACACATTAAAAAGACCACACATCATGATCAAGTAGGCTTTATCCCAGGGATGCAAGGATTCTTCAATATTCACAAATCAATCAGATTGGAAAAGAAGAAGTAAAACTCTCTCTGTTTGCAGATGACATGATCCTCTACATAGAAAACCCTAAAGACTCTACCAAAAAATTACTAGAGCTAATCAGTGAATATAGTAAAGTTTCAGGATACAAAATCAACACAAGGAAATCCCTGGCATTCCTATACACTAACAATGAGAAAACAGAAAGAGAAATTAAGGAAACAATTCCATTCACCACAGAAACAAAAAGAATAAAATACTTAGGAGTATTTCTACCTAAAGAAACAAAAGACTTTGTATATAGAAAACTATAAAACACTGATGAAAGAAATCAAAGAGGACACAAATAGATGGAGAAATATACTGTGTATATTCAATGCAATTCCTATCAAGCTATCAGAGGTCTTTTTCAGAGAATTAGAACAAATAATTTCACAATTTGTATGGAAATACAAAAAACCTCATATAGCCAAAGCAATCTTGAGAAAGAAAAATGGAACTGGAGGAATCAACCTACCTGACTTTAGGCTATACTACAAATCTATAGTCATTAAGACAGTATGGTACTGGCACAAAGACAGAAATATAGATCCATGGAACAAAATAGAAAGCCCAGAGATAAATCCAGGCATCTATGGACACCTTATCTTTGACAAAGGAGGCAAGAATATACAATGGAGAAAAGACAACCTCTTTAACAAGTGGTGCTGGGAAAACTGGACAGCCACTTGTAAAAGAATGAAACTAGAACACTTTCTAACACCATACACAAAGATAAACTCAAAATGGATCAAAGATCTAATCATAAGACCAGAAACTATAAAACTCCTAGAGGATAACATAGGCAAAACACTCTCCTACATAAACCAAAGCAGGATCCTCTATGACCCACCTCCCAGAATATCGGAAATAAAAGCATGAATAAACAAATGGGACCTAATTAAAAGTAAAAGCTTCTGCACAACAAAGGAAACTATAAGCAAGGTGAAAAGACAACCTTCAGAATGGGAGAAAATAATAGCCAATGAAGCAACAGACAAACAGTTAATCTCAAAAATATACAAGCAACTCCTGTAGCTCCATTCGAGAAAAATAAACGACCCAATCAAAAAGTGGGCCAAAGAACTTAACAGACATCTCTCCAAAGAAGACATAAAAATGGCTAACAAACACATGAAAAGATGCTCAACATCACTCATTATCAGAGAAATGCAAATCAAAACCACAATGAGGTACCACTTTACACCAGTCAGAATGGCTGCAATCCAAAAATCTACAAGCAATAAATGCTGGAGAGGATGTGGAGAAAAGGGAACTCTCTTACACTGTTGGTGGGAATACAAACTAGTACAACCACTATGGAAAACAGTGTGGAGATTCCTTAAAAAACTGCAAATAGACCTGCCATATGACCCAGCAATCCCTCTGCTGGGCATACACACTGAGGAAACCAGAACTGAAAGAGACACGTTTACCCCAATGTTCATCACCGCATTGTTTACAATAGCCAGGATATGGAAGCAACCTAGATGCCCATCAACTGACGGATGGATAAGAAAGCTGTGGTACATATACACAATGGAATATTACTCAGCATTAAAAAAAAATTCATTTGAAGCAGTTCTACTCAGGTGGACGGAACTTGAGCCTATTATCCAGAGTGTAGTAAGCCAGAAGCAAAAACAACAATACAGTATACTAACACATATATATGGAATTTAGAAAGATGGTAACGAGAACCCTGCATGTGAGACAGCAAAAGGAATGCAGATGTATAGAACAGACTCGTGGACTCTGTGGAAGAGGGCAAGGGTGGGATGATACGGGAGAATGGCATTGAAACATGTTAATTATCATATGTGAAATCAATCGCCAGCCCAGGGTTGATGCTCGGGGCTGGTGCACCGAGATGTCCCAGGGGGAGGGAATCAGGAGGGAGGAGGGAGGTGGGTTCTGGAGGAGGAGCATATGTAAACCCATGGCGGTTTCATGTCATTGTATGGCAAAACCAACACAATAAAGTAAAAAAAAAAAAAAGAATCTGCCTGCAATGGAGGGGACCTGGGTTTGACCCCTGGGTTGGGAAGATTCCCTGTAGAAGGGAAAGGCTACACACTTCAGTATTCTGGCCTGGAGAATTCCATGGTCTGTATAGTCCATGGGGTCACGAACTATTGGACACGATTGAGCAACTTTCATTTTCACTTTCATGGCTAAACTGTACTATAATTTAAACCACAGGAGTGAATGAAATTTATAGAGAGACAGTTCAGCAAGTGGAAACAAGAATACCTTGAGAAGCTGGCTGAGGAACTCCAACATTTAACAGTCAGTGAGAGAATGATCAGTAGAGAGCAGCCAGGGAAGTAAGAGAAAAACTAGTTGATCCTCATGCCACACAAGCCAACCAAAGGACAGTGAGGAGTAAACACTTATCTGTGGCCAAAACCTCTAAGCAGTCCAAAATAAAGATAAGGATGTAAAATCTAGTGAAATTAATGATATAGAGGTTACCGGTGATATTAGCTACCAGATACCGGAGTAGTTATAGTGGTGATAGATGGGAAAGCCAAGTTGGAATGGATTAAGTGAATGAATAAAGAAAATACAGAATATCCTGACAGATAAAGTCAAAGATTAGCTATGAACAAATATTCTTTTTTTCTCATCTTGATAACTATATTTTCCATATAAATGTGAGAAATCTCCTGAAAAATGGGATTTCTCTGTAGCTCAAATGGTAAATAATCTGCCTGCAATGCAGGAGACCAGAGTTTGATCCTTGTGTTGGAAAGATCCTCTGGAGAAGGGAATGGCAATCCACTCCAGTATTGCCTGGAGAATTCCCTGGACAGAGAAGTCTGGAGGGCTACAGTTTGTGGGGTTGCAAAGAGTCACACACGACTGAGTAACTAACGCACATACAGAGTAAAGCACTGATACTTGGTTCAGGTCACAGTTGCTCTTAATCCCAGAAGGTCTTCAGTTCCCAGGAGGTCACCCTTTTCACTCTGAAAAATGTCAGTAATCGTATTCATTAATGCACAAGAGATCATTGAGCCAAGCTCTCCCAGTTTAACTCATTTATTCATTCATTCCTTTATTCTTATCTAATCAATCAATTGTTACATTAGCAAACACGGATTTAATATCTACAATGTGCAAGATACTTAAAAAGAGTTTAATGGGGGAGAGAAAAAAAAGCTATTTTTATCAGGTTATTGAGAATTGGTTTGAGAGGGAAGTAATAAGCAGCACTTGCCTTTTTTATCTGAACAAAATAGGAGAAAAAAAATGAACAAAAGCAAATAGAGAATCACATTTCCCACATTTACTGCTCATAAAGGCTAATCTAGGGATTCAGTTTATGCTGAGAGTCAAGAGCTTCTGGTGAAATGTAGAATCAAGCCAGTATGCCCACAGACAGTACTGAACTAGGGCAGGTTTCCCACACAGACATAGAACCTGTTTCTGGAAGAGCTATGCAGAATACTCAGAGGGATTAAAAAAAAAAAAAGAGGAATTGGGCAAAGCAGGCACAGAATGTAGCATTCAGAGAAGTCATTCTACCTCTTTTGGGCAGAATGAGTCAGGGAACTGGTGGAGTGCAAATGAAGTGCCCTCTTTGATATGCAAGACAACATGAGGGGTGGAAAGGACATGTTGCCTCACAATGGATAATGATATAGGTAGGTACTATCACAGTGATTTACTGAGGGATACTCAACAGAGTACCACCACAGTGATTTAGTGAGGGATGCTCAGTGGCACTAAAGAGCTGCTCACAATATTCTAGGGAGGTGATAGGACACATGGCAATAAGAGTACCTATGGCAGCTGTCTGTGAATCTCCATTATTTAACAGTCAGCAAAGAAAGAAACTCACATCGTATTTCCTACCTTATGTACCAGGAAAATTGCATTGATTCATTAATTAAGCATTTGTTGAGATCTTGCTAACTGCTAAGAACTAGGCTAGGCAGTGGGCAGTTGAGGAGACTGTGATTCAAATTGTATTAGTTTGCTAGTCCTGTGATAACAAAATACAACAAAACTATATGACTTAATAAAAATTTATTTTTACAGAAACTTTAGAAAAAGTGTTCACCAGCAGGGCTATGCTCCCTCTGAAGGTGCTACAGGAGGGTCTGTTCCAGGCCTCTGCTGGCTTCTGATTATCTCCTGGTTTATACCAAAATAACTCCAGTCTTCATATGGTATGCTCCCTAGATACTTGTCTAATTTTCCTTTTTGAAGGACACTAGTCATCCTCAGTCAGGGGCCCACCCTACTGATCTATCATTTTATTAGTAGAACTAATTAGTACTACTACTTAGTTAAGAAAGCCTCATCCTATTTCCAAATAGGAAATAAGTTCATTTTCTGAGATTTTGGTGGTTTGGACTTCAACATATGAATGTTGGAGTGGGGGGACACAATTCAACATACAGGCAGGTTTACCTCATAATCCACTGAACCAATATTTATCATGTCTGGGACTATAAATTATTATTTCATGCTACATTACAATTGTTTCCCTGCTTAATAAGGACAGTAGAATTTAACTTCATTATATTTTAGATAATATGTCTTTCTTCTGTATGTGATTTAACTGAGAAAGTACCCAGTAAGATCAGAATGGACTTTAAAAAAATAGACTTTATATTTTAGATCTATTTTAAGTTCACAACAAAATTAAGAGAAAGGTATAGAAGTTTCCAACATACTCTCTGACCACACAAATGCATTGTCTCCCCCATTACTAATCCTCCACAGCATGGTACATTTTACGGCTGACGAACCTATACCAACACATCATTATCATTCAAAGTCCATAGTTTACAATAGGGTTCACTCCTGGTGTTTATTTTATGGGTCTGAACAAATGTATAATGACACATATCCACCACTGAAATATACAGGGTGGTTTGACTCCTCTAAAAATTCTCTGTGCTCTGCTTTCATCCCTTTCTCCTGTCTAACTCTTGGAAACCATTGATGTTTTCACTGTCTCCATAGTTTAACCTTTTCCAGAATGTTATATAAGACTTCCCTGGTGGCTCAGATGGTAAAGCATCTGCCTTCAATGCAGGAGACCGGGGTTTGATGCCTGGGTCAGGAAGATCCTCTGGAGGAGGAAATGGCAACCCACTCTAGTACTCTTGCCTGGAAAATCCCATCAACAGAGGAGCATGGTAGGCTAAAGTCCAGTTCAGTTCAGTTCAGTTCAGTCACTCAGTTGTGTCCAACTCTTTGCCACCCCATGAACTGCAGCATGCCAGGCCTCCCTGTCCATCACCAACTCCCGGAGTCTACCCAAATCCATGGCTATCGAGTCAGTGATGCCATCCAGCCATCTCATCCTCTGTTGCCCCTTTCTCCTCCTACCCTCAATCCTTCCAAGCATCAGGGTCTTTTCCAATGAGTCAACTCTTCACATGAGGTGGCCAAAGTATTGGAGTTTTAGCTTCAACATCAGTCCTTCCAATGAACACCCAGGACTGATGTCCTTGAGGATGGACTGGTTGGATCTCTTTGCAGTCCAAGGGACTCTCAAGAGTCGTCTCCAACACCACAGTTCAAAAGCATCAATTCTTTGGCGCTCAGCCTTTTTCACTGTCCAACTCTCATATCCATACCTGACTACTGGAAAAACCATAGCCTTAACTAGACGGACCTTTGTTGGCAAAGTAATGTCTCTGCTTTTCAATATGCTATCCAGCTTGGCCATAACTTTTTTTCCAAGGAGTAGCCATCTTTTGATTTCATGGCTGCAATCACCATCTGAAGTGATTTTGGAACCCCCAAAAATAAAGTCTGACACTTTCCCACTGTTTCCCCATCTATTTCCCATGAAGTGATGGGACCAGATGCCATGATCTTAGTTTTCTTAATGTTGAGCCTTAAGCCAACTTTTTCACTCTCCTCTTTCACTTTCAGCAAGAGGCTTTTTAGTTCCTCTTCACTTTCTACCATAAGGTTGGTGTCATCTGCATATCTGAGGTTATTGATATTTCTCCCAGCAGTCTTGATACCAGCTTGTGCTTCATCCAGCCCAGCACTTCTCATGATGTACTCTGCATATAAGTTAAATAAGCAGGGTGACAATATACAGTCTTGACATACTCCTTTTCCTATTTGGAACCAGTCTGTTGTTCCATGTCCAGTTCTAAGTGTTGCTTTCTGATCCGCATACAGGTTTCTCAAGAGACAGGTCAGATGGCCTGGTATTCCCATCTCTTTAAGAATCTTCCACAGTTTATTGTGGAATACACAGTCAAAGGCTTTGGCACTGTCAATAAAGCAGAAGTAGATATTTTTCTGGCTCAAGTGCATGGGGTCGCAAAGAGTTGGACATGACTGAGTGACTTCACTCACTCACTCATATAGTGTACAGAGTTGTTTCAGAATTGGCTTCTTTCATTTAGTAAAGCACATTTAAGTCTGCTTGATGTTTCTTAATAGTTTTAAAGTTTATTTATTTTCAGCACTAAATAGTATTCCATTGTCTGGATATATCACCATAATAAACTTTTAGTAATTAGGGATGGGAAAGAATAGATTTTACCAAGGCATATGTGTAGCCAATCTTGCTAACATTCTTCCCCACTGATAAAGTTTAATTTAAAATTACATGCATGCAAAGTTGCCCTAACACAGCTCTCGTATGTGTCAAATCTATGACTTAAGAAACCTTAGACTATTTAAATTCTGACTAAGGAGAAAGAGGCAAATAACCCCATGCATGTTTTTCTTTCATAAAAATATGAAAGTATTTCTTGATTAGGAAGTGGTCATATGAAACTACCCTTTTAAACTTCCACGACACATTTCTTAGCATGGTTTTATTGTTAAATCCAAACATGAATTTTTTTGATATGTAAATGAATTTTCCCCAAGACGCTTGCTCCTCAAGTGAACAGACTTTATCAAACACTGGCAGTTTTGAGAATTCCGTTTTGAGTTTCTAGGTCCATTAGATGCCTTGCAAACCAGAGGAGGGGTTTATTTTTGCCCTAACAGTAGAAAAAAAATCATTTCAATAAAGAAGGAATATCTATTTTTAGAGAATGACAATAATTTAAAAAAAATTCCCTTTGATTATTACTGTTGTGTTTCCTAGAAATTCTGTGGAAACTTTGAGGTATGCATAGGTGTTGATAATATACAGTCTTAAAAGCAATGACCTATAAAAAACAAGATTTGTGTATGATTTTATTTCTGTGAAGAATTAAATATAATTTCTTTCACCTTTCTTACTCTAAAGCTTTGTTGGATTCAGCAAATAATTTCCTTCTTCCTGTAAGATATTCAGAAGAGCTCAAAGCTCTGTACACAGTATAGGAACAAAAAAACATTTAATGCAAAAAAAGTTAAATGAATGCATTTTTACACTCAATACAGTTCACATAAATTCTATAGTTCTGGTCCAGTTGAAGGTTTTGATATTACATCTGTATAGTAGTCATTCCATTTACTTACATGTTTATTTCTCTAGCAGTATCTAACACATTACCTTTAGGATGCAAGGCTAACAATAAATCAGAATACCATGGCTTTGAATGTCTCTACTGAGTTTTATTAAAGGATAATCAGAAAGCAAGATAAAACATTTCAAGATTTCCCATTTTATACCTTATCCATATTTTCATTTGATATGGTCTGTGCATATAGTTAATGTTCAGCTTTCTGTAATTGCCTTCCTTTGAAATAAGGGAACATAATATTTTAAAACCATATAGGAAATTGTTGATTTTATTTCTTTGAATAGTCATAAAAATGTGAATTTTCAAAACTTGCTATACCCTGTGAGAGAGCTCTGTCATTTTTTAAGGGCTCTGTGACAAATTTTAATAAATCTAGTCATTTTTTCTCCTGTCTTTATGTTAATTTTTGGAAATAAGCATGGTTAGAGGAAAAGCATGATTGAGGAACATATTTGTAGCTTATAAGGAAACAGAATAGGAATAATTTAAGATTTTTTTTTCTTTTTGTTTAACTGTTCTCAGATAGCAACAAACACTCCACAAGCAGCTGTAGAACATAAGTGCTAAGGCTGGTGTCTTAGTTGGGTTTTGAATCTGTCCTTCAGATTGGGTTTGAATCTGTCCTTCTCGGTGTACTGTTGGGCAAGTTATTTAACTCACTCTGTGCATGCCTCAATTTCCTTAAGTGGAGTAACATTACATTACATAAGGATTAGATAAGACATGCATATATATTGTGTAGAACAGTAAACTACCAGAACATAGTAGGTGTTCAGTAAATGTTATATATTTTTATATGTGAGTTATACTATACAGAATACTAAATAAACTGTAGAGTTGAATCAGTCAAGCAACTTAAATGGGTTCTCCCCATAGAAACAAGAATTATGGTCAATTTTGTATGATTTTTAAGACAGGTGTTTCAAAAAACAATGCGATTTCTTAACAAAGAAAGATACACATAAAACTAATGTATCTCCTTTAAAAGGTGTGTGCACAAATTGAGCTTTTCTTCCTCAGTTGAGACATGCTGTGGTGTTAACTCATTTAAAGGAAAAAAAAATCTTAAGAAATCACACATTTTTTCCCAAGTTCTGTACGTTTTCCTGCAGAGTTCTACATTTGATTTTGCTGGGTGCCAGGGACTGCTACTGAGCTACTAACTTGGCTTTCAAACCTTTAAGGGTACTGATTAAAATCAGAATCAGAGACACAGCTCTTCTATTTTATATTAGTCCAAGGCTTTCTCCTAATATAGACTCAGGGTAAGCTTGGTTTTCAAATCTAATAGACATTTTCTATTGTTAAAATGGAGGACATTCTGCCTTCAGAAAGGAAGCTGTCACGCAGTGGCCACCTGCATTCTGTGCAGCCAGTTGACTGAAATAAGTCAACGTCCTAGCTCACTGCTCAAACAGCGCTCTTGTCAATTTTCCTTGCTTTTCCTAACATTCTCAAATGAGAAGAGGAATTATAATATGGGTGCCAAAATATTTGCACATTGAATGATTAGTGAATATTAACTCATCATTTAGGAAAAAAATAATTACTTTTTTGATATAGTAAAACATGCACTGGGACCAAATCCAAAAGTACAGAGAAGAAAAACAGTGCAAAGCTATTTCTCTCCTGTTTCTACTCCCAGTGCTCCAGAAATCCCATAAGCAAAGGTGGCTATATTTTCTGCTCTTTCTGAGGTGTTTCTGTGCACACTGACTACTGACTTGTAGTTGGGATTTTTCTGATTCCTTAGTTCTCCTAAAGTGTTTCTAAGTTCTAAAAACAAAGCACTATAATTTATTTTTATGTATGGTATGAGAATGAGGAAGGATGGCCCTTAAACACTGTGGCAATTTAAAATGTGCATTTCTTTCCTGATATTTTAACAAATAATTTAATTTTAATTGAGAATATGAAAGAAAGATAAGTCTAGAATAAAATAGAATTAGGGAAAGTTAGGGTATGAATAATTATGCTGCTGATTTTTGGGATGATATATCAACTGAGGGAGCAGGAATTCCCAATACTGTAAAGAGATTACTTTGTACCTATAATATCTGTAAACAAATTGGATCTCATCTACTTAGGAGGCCAGTCAGGGAAATATGAATTAATAAGAATGTATATTCAATATCTCAAAATTATTTTTCATTTACATCTATAATCCAAAATTAGTTACACATTCTTTGGAATACTAAAAGAACAATATGAGGAATTATGAAAATCAGAAAATGCAAGGTGTATGAGTGGAAGATGACAGGAAAAATTTGGGTATATAAAAAGCTAAATTGGGAAGAATTACTAAAAATATTAGTAGAGGGAATTACTTTCCATTAACAAGGAAGAACAAATGCTGCCTTAACTAGTCTATATTCTTTTTTTAAATTTTTAACATTTTAATAAAAGCAGACTGGAATAATGGCAATAAAATGAATCTTCACATTTTTGAAACTATATGTGCTGTATGATTTTCATAATGTAATGAATTCTGAAGATATTTGTCATATAGAAACAAGTACCCCAAATCTTCAACCAACTTGGGCTGAGAGAAGTTGACACAAGTATTGAAGATATTCAAAGACCAAAACAAGATATGAACTAAAATATAGGACATGTATGTACAATAATTTTCAGATCTTTCAAAATTCTGACAAAAATCAGCAAATTAGTACTGCATGAAACATCACCTTCTAAAGTTTAAGGAACATCAAAGGGGCTGAAAGAAACGTCAGAAGACTTTATTCAACCTTGATCTTGATAATTCAGGTGCCATTCTTTGGGGTCAAATTGGAGTCAAGGTATTTTTTCATGAGAACAAGAAGTCAATTAGAAAATAAAAGATAAAGGTGCTATCCCTTTATCTCTGAGTGCTCAGGGAGACCTTATCCAGAGATCTTCCCTCTTCAGAGCCAAAGATCAGCCTTCAGTCAGAAATAACTAGAGCAGCTTTTGTCTGACAATAAAGTAGCTAAGATTTCACACTGAATTGATAAACACATCCATGAGGAGAAATATGAGATAAGAAAATAGACTACATGGTGACTATCAAACCTAGAGAGAATGGATGACCATGACTAGAAATAAGCTTAGACTCTAACAATGCTTGGAGAACCCGAAGACACAAACGTTTCAACTAGTCTGCAGGCTTTCTGTGTGTGCTCTACAAACCCCAGTGTGACCATGGTTGTTCCTGCTGTACATTCCTCCTTCATGTATCAAATTCCTCTCTCATATACACCACATAAACACTCAGAGAAGCAGAAAAAAAGGTTGAGTGCAAAGACTCCAAAATTGTTTAATCAGTCTTAGGGCATGAAGAGGTTCAAACAGTACTTCCCTTTCAGTTTCATCACAAAGTGACTCTGCCTTGATTTTAAATGACATCCCTGAAATTAATCATGATTTCATGTTTGTTTACAGTGGTATAGTTACAGTTACTATTAAAGTTCATAGCTATAGACTCTAAAGATATTATCTTGTTACTTCATAATCATATGTGAATACTCAGAGCACTTTACAATTAGGGCAGCTTTCATGTTCAAATAATTATTTTAAGAAAAGATTTATTAATAAATGGAATATCTAATTTTTGAAAATTAATTATTTAAAACAGCTCCAGAAATCTGCCCCTCCAGTGGAGAGAGAAACCAGTACTGTGCTTGGGAACAAAATAATACAATTAAACCTCCCTTGCCAAAAAAAAAAAGAGAGAGAGATAAAGATCTGAGTGGATACACACATCACAGTCTCTGTGAACCCACACAAAAACAAGCAAGGGATAGGCGTTGGGGTGGTTTCAGAGTGCACCATTATCCACAGGAAAACAGCGAGATTCACCACGGAGGACATAATTCTTTTGACAGTGACAGGACCTCATTCACAGAACCAGGACTGATGGTGCATGCACAGTCAGCGTGCCAAGCAGCACAGGACCTGGATGCGGGTCCCTAATGGTGAACTGAGATCATTGCTGAGGACACTCGGTGATCACATAAGGGACACTCTGTTTGCTCTCTGGGAGACGCAGTTCATTTGCACTAATTGCAGGCGTGGGGGCCTGGAGAAGGCAGCTCTGTGTACACATACTGTATTCCCTTTGTTGGCGAAGGTAGCTCTCACGGGCCCTGTTCCTCTGGCATTGTAAATGTGTGTGTATTAACAGAGAGACTTAGATGCCTTTAAAATATATGTGCATTTCTAATTCTTTGCACTAGGCTTACTAATCACTGGTGAGGGGAAGCTACAATATAATAGTGAATTACTCTCCGGAAAAGTTGAGCAGATAATTCATGAAATAAAAGAAATCCAAGAAAGCCTAACCCAGTTAGGCCTAACCCAAGCCAAACCCTACTGTTAACAGGACTTGATTTTCTTCACAAAAGTTTCACCGGGGGGAAAAAAAAGTCTATCTACTGATCTATTAAGCACCTATCTATCTGGGTCATTTTCACAGTTATAGAGATTGACTAATTCTCATCTCTAAGAATGCATCTTTTAAAATATACTACTTTCTTTTGTTCAAACAACTTTTGAAGAAATGTAAGATCATGAATCCTCATATCTTTTGAACTTAGAAACACTGCATGTTGAAGACACTGAACAGTGAGCATAAAATAAATCTAATCATGTTGATATAGTGAAGCTTTGACATTCTCAAGAGGTTTGGTTGACTGGAAAAATAAATATTTACCAAGAATTTGAAATAACTAGTGATATATACTAATCACTAACATGGGCAAACAAAAATAGACATAATCCTTGTCCTGGTAACATTGACAATTTATGAGGGAATGACAGACATGCACATTATGAAAAGTTATCTTCAAGGATCAGGCTAACTAGTATCCCCTAAATGAATGAGAAGTGTAAGCTGGACTTCAATAATTCAGAGATGGATGGTCTCAGTTTTTCATTATGAGAGTCAACAAACGATTATCAGAGAATATAAACATTTGATTGAGTTGTGAATAGAAGAATAGTAGGTCTGAATATGGGAAAGGCTTGTCAGATAGGTGGAGGTGTTTTCTGAGGATGAGATGCAGATGAGAGAAGACAGTAGGAGGGGAGGGGAGGAACCAAAGGTAACAGGTGTTGCAGTCAAGTGTGGGAGGACCTAGGCAGTTGTCCAAAGAGTTTAAGTACTAAGGACAGAAGCTCATCCAAGTTTTGAGAAGGATATGTAACCAAATGCTGGTTCAAAATCTTTTAATTGATTGAAGAGTAACAGGGAAATTGACAGGAATGGAGCCTATAGGAAAGGAGATCAGTTAGGTGACATGTGAATGCATGCTAAGTCCCATGCAGTTGTGTCAGACTTTTTGCGACACCATGGACTGTAGCCCACCAGGCTCCTCTGTCTATGAAATTCTCCAGGTGAGAGACTGGAGTGGGCTGCCATTTCTTCTCCAGGGGATCTTCCCTACCCAGGGATCGAATCCACGTCTCTTACACCTCTTGAACTGGCAGGCAGGTTCTTTACCACTAGTGCCATCTGGGACGCCCGTTAGGTGACTGTTTCCCAAATGAGGGGATAAGGCAGTGATCTAAGGAAGGTTAAGGAAGGGATAGATAAAAGCTAAAGGCCCAGTGATCTTATTTTTTTTAATCTAATAATGCATATTCAGCAGGTGAGAGAAAAGTATCAAACTCTGAACTATCTGGGTGAGAGGCAGATTTAGAGAAAACCGATAAGACGCTTTGTGAGTTGGCCTGCTTGTTTGTTTTTTAGAAGAGTTTAAAGTGGAATGCTGCATTTAAGTTGCTGAAGCAATACTTGGGGAGGGGTGTGTGTGTAGTCCATGGGCAGTAGTTAGAAATATGGCCCTGGAACACAAGGGAGAAATGAAAGCTGCAGATAAATCTAAGTATTTGAAGCCACAGGGCTGCATATCACCTCTACCAAGCTAAAGATGTTTGAACATAGGGCGAGGTTGATGGCAAGGGAAAGTTTCCTGAGGATATGAATTTTAAACAGCATTTTAAAGGCAAATTCTCTAAGATGATATAAGGATGTATCATCCTTGCAAGCATTAGAGCTAATGTCACTTCCATGAACTTTCTGAAGGACAAATATAATGGAATACAATGTAGATGGAGTACACTGAACTACAGGACTGTGATTTACCATACAGAGGTCAGGAGTCACTTTGTCCTCAGCGCAGTTAACAACACAGGGAAATATGGTGAAAAAGGATGAGTTAAGGTTTCCCTGGGTTCAGAGTTCAACTCTTACTAAGTACTTTAAGGTAAATTTCAGCATCTCATTTATTAAGAAAATATACTGTGATTACGGGACTAGAAATAACATATGTCCCATATAGCTTGTACCTAGTATGCATTCACTAAAGAAAAGTTGTCATTAATTATTTTATTTTTGTAATTTTTATTACTTACAAGGATAAAACTACATTTCTAAGGGTAGACCTACACTGATTTCCATCACCAAAGTGATGTATATGAGAAAAAGAAACATTTCTGCAATGTAATTTTGAATAAATAGAGGGAAACTAGAATAAATAAATATTCATATATGTTAATATTCATTGATGTTAGTAAAACTTAATTGACTGATTTACCTATTTAAAAGTGGTCACTGACTTTATATACATATGGTATGAAAGCAAAAGAAATATAATTCTACAAACTACATTTCAAAGGAATAAAGATCAAGACAATGACTAATAGGGGTAAACTGAGGATTCTAAAACCTTTACTTCCACAGTGAAAACAGTTCATTTTGGTGAAGTATATAAGGGGTTAAAGACTAGTAGGTTTGGTACTTATATACATTGCTGTTGCTGTTGTTTAGTCACTAAGTCATGTCTAACTCTTTGTCACTCTGTGGACTGCAGCCTGCCAGGCTCCTCTGGATCCCCTGGAGGAGGAAATGGTAAACCACTCCAGTATGCTTGCTGGGATAATCCCATAGATAGAGGAGCCTGGAAGGCTATAGTTCATGGGACCTGCAAAGTGTCAGACACATATATATAGATATATATAAAACTAGAAATATTTTATATCCAGAGAAGGAAATCAGTTGCCTTTTACATGATTTACAGAAATGAAAAAAAAAAAGCATTTAGTAGGTAAAAACTTATACTTCCTTCTTTAAAAATATACAAGTGAAATAGTGATCATACTGCAGAGAAGAAGCCAATTCTGACTCCGTGTTGGAATTGTTTGACTTGCTTTTCGTTGCTTTTGTTATTATAATCACACAGAATAATCTGTCTCAGAGAATACTGCTCCTCTGCCTGACTGTTTAAATTAAAGTGTCTTTATTCAACCCGTCCACCTGTGGATGGCAGGAAGGAAGAAATTAACACATCCCCTGTTGAGGCCTGTCATTCTGGGAGAGGTCTGCAATATTTCCCATAAAAACTGTAAATATCTATGCACCCAACATAGGAGCACCTCAATACATAAGACAAACACTAACAGACATAGAAGGAAAAACTGACAGTAACATAATAATAGTAGGAGACATTAACACCCCACTCACACCAATGGACAGATCATCAAAACAGAAAATTAATAAGCAAACACAAGTCTTAAATGATGCATTAGATGAGATGGATCTCACTGATATCTTCTGGACATTCCATCCAAAGGCAGAAGAATACATCTTCTTCTCAAGTGCACTTGGAACATTCTCCAGGATAGACCACATCTTGGGTCACAAATTAAACCTCAGTAAATTTAAAAAACTGAAATCATATTGAGCATCTTCTCCAACCACAAATGCTATGAGGCTAGATATCAATTACAGGAAAAAAAAACTGTGAGAAACACAAACACATGGAGATTAAACAACATATTTCTAAATAACTAACAGGCTACTGAAGAAATTAAAAGGGAAATGAAAAAATTTCTAGAAACTAATAACAATGAAAACATGACAACTCAAAACCTATGGGATGCAGCAAAAGCAGTTCTAAGAGGGACATTTATAGCAATACAATTCTACCTAAAGAAACAAGAAAAACATTGAATAGACAACCTAACTTTATACCTAAAACGACTGGAAAAAGAAGAAAAAAACCCCAAATTAGAAGGAAAGAAATCGTAAAGATCTGAGCAGAAATGAAAGAAACAGTATTAAAGATTAATAAAACTAAAAGCTGGTTCTTTGAGAAGATAAACAAAATTGACAGACCTTTAGCCCAACTCATCAAGAACAAAAGAGAGAAGAAAAAAATCAACAAAATTAGAAATGAAAAAGGAGAGGTTACAACAGACAATGCAGAAACACACAGGATTATAGAGATAATTATGAACAACTATTTGGCAATAAAATGGATGACCTGGAAGAAATGGACAGATTCATGGAAAAGTTCAATCTTCTAAGACTAAACCAGAAAGAAATAGAAATTATAAACAATTCAATTACAAGCACTGAAATTGAAGCTGTGATCAAAAATCTCCCAAAAAACAAATCCCCAGGACCAGATGGCTTCACAGGAGAATTCTATCAAATTTTAGAAGACCTAATGCCTATCCTTCTAAAACTCTTTCAAAAGACTGTAGAGGAAGGAACACTTCCAAACTCATTCTACGAGGCCACCATCATATGACACCAAAACCAGACAAAGACAACACACAAAAAGAAAACTACAGGCCAGTATCACTGATGAACATGGATGCAAAAATCCTCAACAAAATTTTAGCAAACAGAATTCAGCAATACATCAAAAAGCTCATACACCATGATCAAATTGGGTTTATTCCAGGGATGCAAGGATTCTTCAATATATGCAAATCAGTCAATGTGATATAGCATATTAACAAATAGAAAAATAAAAACTCTATGATAATCTCAATAGACAAAGAAAAAGCCTTTGACAGAATACAGCACCCATTTATGATTAAAACTCTTCAAAACATGGGCATAGAAGGAACCTACCTCAACATTTTAAAGGCCATATATGATAAGCCTACAGCAAACATTATTCTCAATGGTGAAAAACTGAAAGCATTCCCCCCTAAGATCAGGAAAAAGACAAGAGTGTCCATTCTCATCAATATTATTCAACATAGTTGTGGAAGTCCTAGCTACAGCAATCAGAGAAGAAAAATAAATAAAAGAAATCCAGATCAGAAAATAAATAAAGCACTCACTGTTTGCAGATGACATGATACTGTACATAGAAAACCCTAAAGATAGTATCAGAAAATTACTAAGAGCTAATCAGGGAATTTAGCAAAGTTGCAGATACAAAATCAATACACAGAAATCACTTGCATTTCTATATACTAATAGTGAAAAATCAGAGAGAGCAATTAAGGAATCAATCCCATTCACCATTGCAACTAAAAGAATAAAACATCTAGGAATAAACTTACCTAAGGAGACAAAAGAATTGTACACAGAAAATTATAAGACACTAATGAAAGAAATCAAAGGCAACATAAACAGATGGAGAGATATTCCATGTTCCTGAAGAATCAATATTCTGAAAATGACTGTACTACCAAATGCAACCTACAGATTCAATGTGATCCCTATAAAATCACCAATGGCATTTTTCACAGAACTAGACCAAAAAATTCACAATTCATGTGGACACAAAAGACCCTCAATAGCCAAAGCAGCGTTGAGAAGAATGGAGCTGGAAGAAATCAACCTTCCTGACTTCAAAGCTACAGTCATCAAGACAGTATGGTACTGGCACAAAACAGTAACATAGACCAACAGAACAATTAATGGCCTTTTTGCTTTGCTTCCTTACCTCCCCCTTCTCTGGTCTATAAAAGAGCCTGGTGTTCAGATCCTAGTAAGATGGTTATTTTGAGGTGCTACCCTGCTATCTTCTCAGCCATCTGGCTTTCCAAATAAAGTTGTTTTCCTTGCCTCAACACCTTGTCTCTCTGATTCATTGGCCTGTTCTGTGGCAAGCAGAGCAAGCTTGGACTCAGTAATAGGCATGTGTTTACAGATTGTTAAGAAATGTATTTATTCTTCTATTTGGTAATATTAATATAAGACTCCTGATAGTGCACCAGCTAAGAGTATTGGTTCTGGATCCAGATTTCCTACATATGAATTCCAGTTACATGGCAAGTTATTTAACTGTAGTGTACCTCAGTCCTCATCTGTAAAACAACATCTAACTAACAAGACTATAAGAGAATTAAATGAACTGATACACATAATGAGGTTAAGGAGCTCCTAGCACATAATAAGATCCAAAATAAGTTAATTATTTAATATTATTTATTACCATTATTATCAATTTTAATTGTAATGGAATAAAGTTACCTCAGTAAACTTTCTCCTTTTCCAAATGTATTTCATTAATTGTATTATTTATGCTGTATACTGAGGTCTGATATTAATTACTATTAGAGGCTCCTAGAGGGCAGTGTTAACTAAAATGTAAGCAACAATTTTCTCAATATTATTTGAAGTGTCCTGAATCCAATGAATGCATATGGGGAGAAGACAAAGGCACAACAAGACCCTGCACTAGAAAAAGTGTGATGAGGGTCAAATGGTGAAGAGTTGGTGAGGTTCAAATGGTGATGAGATTCAAATGGTAAATGTATATAAGAGGAGGGGCAAAGAAGTTTTACCTTAAAATCCCTCAAATGGTGATGAAATTCAAATGGTAAATGTATATAAGAGGAGGGGCAAAGAAGTTTTACCTTAAAATCCCTCTTGAAAGTTTTCATCTTAAAAACTCTCTTGGATAAACAAGGAAAAACAGAGACCCTTCAAAAATGGGACTTGTCAAAGGATTTCTAATAAAGGATGGTGAAACAGCTTTCTGGTTTGGGGCTGTTTTCTCCTATCTTTCAAGTCTCATAATATGAAAGAAAAAGTAGTATAACACCACTTGCTACACCAGGTTCACAGAGGTACTGTTTGTGGCATCTGTTGACTACCCAGATATTCTGAAGCTGGCCTGCATAGTTGTTCTCTATTATTTTCAGGTTCAGAAGTCCAGAGACAGTCACAGGCTACTGATGCTTAAGAAGAGTTCAAATCAGTCCATTGTACCTGGAGCCTTAAAAATGTCCTAGTCATAAAAAGCAAAACAAAATATTTCTCATGTCTAAGGTATGAATAAAAGGGGATGGAGCTTTCCAGATTTACTATGCCCTCAAGTTAAAATAAATTTCTATTCTGAGAATATTTATGTCAAGAATGTTTCATTTGATTTGCCCTAAAAAGAGTATAAATGGAACAGAAATCAATGATTTGGCCTAATCAAGGCCATATATTTTACATTTTTAACTATAAGGTTTTAATCAGTAAGAAATCCTATAAATGCTCTTTGACATCTAACTCCTGCTTCTTTTGTGACTATTTTCTTTCACTTAGCTGAATTGTTTTGCTTTTCACATCAAAGTTCAACTAAGGAAACTATGTCTTATCAACTTAACTTAAATCCATTACATGATGAAAAGTAAATATTTTGACAGAAACATTTCAGAATCAGAAAACAGATGGTATCTAAGTGCTTGAAAATTGTCAGATCTTTTTATAGTAAATAAATTACATTATGTACCTACAGTGATTTTTAGCAATTGTACCCAGAAATCAATGATTGTTGGGTTCAGAGAATAATTTTTTAACCAATATATTAATAGAGGAAGTTATACTCATATATTAACCAAAATGAAACCATTTTCTAAGGTTTTATACCTTGATTGACACATATTCAATGTTTGGTCTCCTTATATTTAATGAAGAACATTTGCACAGGTATTATGGAAAATGAAAGTAAAAATAGGCTTATGAAATTTTTCTTTGATAAAAAATAATTGGGCATGAAAATTCAAATAATACGTTGCTGTAGAAGCAGTATAATGATAAGTAAAAAGTATAGACATCAAAGTAGTTGTAGGAAATATCTTATGAATAGTGTGTGCAAGATATATGTGTTAACATTGTTTTCAATGGTTTTAACACAGCTCTTAGATTTGCAATGCCCATTAAAATAATAATATGCCATTATGAACAAATAAATAAGTAAAACAAAACTTTGGAAACTTTTCCCAAGATTACAGGCAAAGAGAATGTCATCGTTTAGTTTTGGTAATCATGAATAAGATTGTGAAAAATTTGTATTATAAAAAAGTTTTTTGTACTACATTAGCAATAATCATAAGAAAAGTACAAATGCATACCTTGCACAAAAACATTTGTCTAATATTTTTTATAGAGGGATATGACAGATGATAAATTAAAGGGATAACATCTTTCCCTTGTTCATGGTAATTGCATTCATGATGTCAATTGTGAAGATGCTTTCTCCAAATTGCCAGATTGTGTGATAAGGCTGGAGGGATAAATACATGGGCATTTTGTAACTACAGTTATTCTGTGGACTGTATTCACTGACGTTGTTAACTATAACCACATGATACAACCTCTATTCACAGAGCTGAAAGTATAGTAAGGTTTATAAGGATAATTATATCTAATTAATATCTAATATTAATTTCACAATGTGACACAGTCATATTCATGACTTGTAACACTATCTAAGATTTAAACCACTCACTGAAAGTGAAAGTCTCTCAGTCGTGTCCAACTCTTTGGGACCCAGTCCATGGAATTCTCCAGGCCAGAATACTGGAGTGGGTAGCCTTTCCCTTCTCCAGGGGATCTTCCCAACCCAGCAATTGAATCTAGGTCTCTTGTATTGCAGTCAGATTCTTTACCAGCTGAGCCACAAGGGAAGCCCAAGAATACTGGAGTGGGTAGCCTATCCTTTTTCCAGCCTATCTTCCCAACCCAGGAGTTGAACCAGGGTCTTCTGCACTGCAGGCAGATTCTTTACCAACTGAGCTACCAGAGAAGCTCCAAACTACTCACTATATTGCCACTAAAATTGTATGAGTAAAACTAGAAGTAGAGGAAGTTGAATAAACTGTGAGATACATCAAAATTTAAATTAATAAATTCAGACACAAGAATTATATCCTTCCCATTTGATATCATAATCCTCTCCTGGAAGATAACTGTAAACATTACACACACACACACACACACACACACACACACATACACACACACACACACCTGAAAATAAATGTAACAAAATATATATGAAAAAACTATATATATTTGAACACAGATATAATATATATTCAGCTATTTCCAGAATAACTGATGAACCTATGACAAATGTAAATGACTAACCTGGTGTTACTACTACTCCATTTCCATTGACCACAGGCCTCTCTTCCTCTTCCTCCTCAGGAGGCTCTATGCTTGCTTTCTCCATGTTGCTCACTGATTTATTCCTCTTTCGTTTTCCTTCAGCGCTTGGAGTGGCTCCAGGAAGTATCTGGTCTGTTACATTTAATAATAATGGCGCTGGTTCTGCTGGAGGCTTTGGGGTACCGTAGTAATTATCTGCAAACGATACAAAGCATTATGAAGTTAAGCATTTCTCTTACTGATGTGCATAACTTGTAAAGAATGGAAATTTTATTAACAAATGTGGATCCTAGTTTGTATATATGATATATATATATATTTTTTATATACATACAAATATATCATTTTGTAGTCTTATGTTTTTATACATGAATTTGTTGCTTCTTTTGTATTGGGCTTTAATGCTTAAGGAAAGATATAGATCTGTCTTTATTTCACCTTAGTGCCAAATCTAAATATAATCTTACTTATTGATTTGGCACACAGAAATTTCAAATTAACCAAAAAAATTTGATATAACAAGTTTTTATTATAATTTTTTAAGAATATTAAATAGTCAGTAAGAGTAGAGGTCTTTTTTTTTTTTTTTAAGCAAATCTCATAACATTCTGGAAAGGGACAAACACTGTGCTTTTCTCCAGCTTTCAAAGGGCTCTGGCTGTTGTCTTTGATGTGCACAGCATCCTGCCCAGAGCTGTATCTCCCTGCTGTTTTTTATGGTTCCCATGACTGCTGACAGTAGGGCTGCTGCTCTAATTGTTCTTCAGATTACCATAGCTCTTTTTCCCACAGCTCCATGATCTCCGCTACAGAATCATTTGTTTCCCTCATCAGCCTGTGAAACTTCTTAAAGAGGAGACTAATTCCTGTGTATCTCTGTAATAAGAGCTTGGCAAACAGTAGGCATGGCATATGAGTTTACTACGTGAATATCAGTATATATTCAAGGCAAATTACTTTCTAAAAAATAGTTTAACTTCTTGATTGGCACAAAAATATAATTTTTTTAAAAGATCTGTGTTACACTTTTAGCATCAACTTCAAACCCATAATTGTGTTTTCAATCAATTGAATAGTTAATGCACATCTTTGCTTACTCATTCACTGGAGTCTTTATTTAGAACTGACTATGAACCCAAGCAGTCCAGTATACCTCTGATAGAAAATGATGACTAAAATGCAATTCTTGTGTTCCTGATGCTCAAGGGTGGAGACACACTTGACAGTAAGCAGATAAGCATTAAAACAGGAAATAGGATTAAGCACTCAAACAAGGAGACCCAGAGAGGAAAATCCATCTCACTACCTGCAGAGGCCCTTGAAGGCAACTGGGAAGACAGTGTGCTGGGAAAGAAACAATCCTTAAGTAGAAGTGACAGGGTCTAGATGTGTAGTTTCTATGTAACTACAATTCAAGTAACTCAGTAAGACTCACTCTCTTCATCTATATATTGGGAATGGCAATACTTGTTAAAATTTCCTGTATTGTGAATTGCAAACAATTAAAATGTACTCTACAATCATGGCATCTGGCCCCATCACTTCATGGGAAATAGATGGGGAAACAGTGGAAACAGTGTCAGACTTTATTTTGGGGGGCTCCAAAATCACTGCAGATGTTGACTGTAGACATGAAATTAAAAGACACTTACTCCTTGGAAGGAAAGTTATGACCAACCTAGGTAGCATATTGAAAAGCAGAGACATTACTTTGCTAACAAAGGTCCATCTAGTCAAGGCTATGGTTTTTCCAGTAGTCATGTATGGATGTGAGAGTTGGACAGTGAAGAAAGCTGAGCACCGAAGAATTGCTGCTTTTGAATTGTGGTGTTGGAGAAGATTCTTGAGTGTCTCTTGGACTGCAAGGAGATTCAATCTGTCTATCCTAAAGTAGATCAGTCCTGGGCATTCATTGGAAGGACTGATGCTGAAGCTGAAACTCCAATACTTTGGCCACCTCATGCGTAGAGTTGACTCATTGGAAAAGACCGTGATGCTGGGAAGGATTGAGGGCAGGAGAAGAAGGGGAAGACAGCAGATGAGATGGCTGGATAGCATTACTGACTCAATGGGCATGAGCTTGGGTAAACTCTGGGAGTTGGTGATGGACAGGGAGGCCTGGCGCGCTGTAATTCATGGGGTCGCAAAGAATCAGACACAACTGAGCGACTAAACTGAAGTGAGAACACACTCTAGTTACATTAAAAATGATAAGGATGAGAAGATGTGAGATGGCTACTTGAGGGAAGAGACCTGAAAATCTTGGGGAAAATGGGCAGAAACAAAGAAGTTCTGTTTGGGCACCCAGGCTTTGTGTGCTGGCCCTGGACTCTGAAGCCTAGCAGATCCCACTACCACAGGCACAACCCTCAGTGGCAGCAGCCCTGGTGGGGATGAACTCAAACTCTTCTCAGGAGCTCTGATTTTATTCATTTCCAGGAAAACTTTCAGGAAAGGTCATCTCATTGGCCGAACCCCGGGGATAAGACAGCCCCTGAGCTGCTGAGGAGGACTGCCCTCCTTAGATTTCATGGGGCAGTCTAGAGCCCTGTTTTCAACCATCGTATATCAGGGTTCTCCCTGGGACAGGAAGGGCCTTGAGATGTTCAACAGGCAGAAATTACAACATTCACTACATGAGCCCAACTGGGTTGTTGTGATGATAAAGTAAGGATGTATGACGAAGAGCATCATAAACTGAAACTGCCCATTTTAATGGCAGTGTAAACTTCAGGCTGGCATAAAGTGAGTGACAGTTCTGAAGGCCAGTCATGCCACTGACACTTTGGCTAATTTTCACAGATATTCACAGTTTTAAGACTAATACCAGAAAACAATTATCATGTAAAGTGGTTCTTAAACATGTAGAACTTTTAAACAGAAGTCTGCAAAGTGGATGTTACATATTTTGCTAAAGGTTGATTTCTAATTTGATTTAGAGCATTTCAAATGGATCAGACCTTTGAATGCACTCACCAAATTCTGAGCAAAAAAAAATTGTTAGTGTTCCCTAGAAGTCTATGAATTATTACTGTATTAGAGCACCCAAGAGATCTAGCATAGTTCTCAGTATACTGCTGTGTTTCCTATAGAATCATAACACTTCTTATGTAATAAATATAATGTAAATTAGTAAATAGTCCTGCATGTTCCAATAAGTAGTGTAATTTTAAGTAGTGTTTTGATTTTTTTTAGTGCTTCTAAATATATAAAATACTAATAAAAGTGAGTTTGAGCAAGCTCTGGGAGTTGGTGAGGGACAGGGAAGCCTGGTATGCTGCAGTCCATGGGGTCACAAAGAGTTGGACATGACTGAGCAACTGAACTGAACTGAAGAAAAGTAAAAGTGTTAGTTGCTCAACTGTGACCAACTTTCTGCGATCCCATGGACTGTAGCCCCCACCAAGTTCCTCTGTCCATGGAATTCTCCAGCAAAGAATACTGGAGTGGGTAGTCATTCCCTTCTTCAGGGGATCTTCCTGAACAGGGATTGAAACCAGCTTTCCTGCACTGCAGGCAGATTCTTTACTGTCTGAGCAACCACAGAAAGATGAGCCCCTCAGGTCACTAGGTGTCTAGTATGCTACTGGGGAAGAGTAGAGAAGTAGCTCCAGGGAGAATGAAGAGGCTGAGCCAAAGTAGATAGGATGCTTAGTTGTGGATGTAGTGGTGAAAGTAAAGTCTGATACTGTAAAGAACAATACTGCATAGGAACCTGTTATGTTAGGTCCATTAATCAAGGTGAATTGGTGGTCAAACAAGACATGGCAAGAGTGAACATAGAAGGGAAAAAAAAGAGTGAACACTTACATTTTAGGAATCAGTGACCTAAAATCGACATGAATGGGAGAATATAATTCAGATGACCATTATATCTACTACTGTGGGCAAGAATCCCTTAGAAGAAATGGAGTAGTCCTCACAGTCAAAAAAAAAGAGTCCGAAATGCAGTACTTGGGTGCAATCTCAAAAATGACAATGATCTTGGTTCCTTTGTGAGGCAAAACATTCAACATCACAGTAATCCAAGTTTATGCCCAACCATTAGTGCCAAAAATGCTGAAGCTGAATGGTTCTGTGCAGACCCACAAGACCTTCTAGAACTAACATCAAAAAAAGATGCCCAATACAAGTAAAAAAAAAAAAGTTTGATAGAGGAATAAAAAAAAAAACTACTACAAACACACACACACACACACAGAGAATATGCGCTACTATTGTTCAAATGTATGTAGGTGATGGCATCAATAAGAAGTGTTATTGAATGTATAATAGTTTTGTCGGTAAGTATTTTCCCAGTCTATGAGTAATAAACATAAAAAGGCAGTTAAAAAAAAACAAAAGATGCCCTTTTTATCATTAAGGAGTGGAATGCAAAAGTAGGAAGTCAAGAGATAAATGGAGTAACATGCAAGTTTGGCCCCTTGGGATACAAAATAAAGCAAGGTAAAGCTAATAGAGTCTGGCCAAGATAGCAAACACCCTCTTCCAAAAACACAAGAGCTGATCTACTCATGGACATCACCAGATGGTCAATATCAAAATCAGACTGATTATATCCTTTGCAGCCAAAGATGGAGAAGCTCTGTATAGTCAGTAAAAACAAGACCTGGAACTGACTGTGACTCAGATCAAGAACTCCTTATTGCCAAATTCAGACTTAAATTGAAGAAAGTAGGGGAAACCACTAGGCCATTCAGTGGTTGACCTAAATCAAGTCTCTTAATACAGTGGAAGTGACAAATAGATTCTAGGGATTAGATCTGACAGGGTGCCTGAAGAACAATGGATAGAGGTTCATAACACTGTACAGGAGGCAGTGACCAAAACCATCCCCAAGAAAAAGAAATGCAACAAGGCAAGATGGTTGTCTGAGAAGGCCTTACAAATAGCTGAGGAAACAAGTGAAAGGAAAAGGAGAAGGAAAACATATACCCAACTTAATGCAGAGTTCCCAAGAATAGCAAGGAGAGATAAGAAAGCCTTTTTAAGTGAACAATGTGAAGAAACAGAGAAAATAGTAGAAAGGGAAAGACTAGAGATGTCCTCAGGAAAATTAGAGATACCAAGGGAACATTGCATTCAAAGATGAGCACAATAAAGGGCAGAAATAAGTTAGGACATAATAGAAACAAAAGAGATTAAGAAGCAATGCCAAGAATACACAGAACTGTATGAAAACGGTCTTAAGAATATGAATAAACACAACAGTGTGGTTATTGACCTAGCGCCAGACATCCTGGAGTCTGTAGTCAAGTTGGCCTTAGGAGGTATCACTGAATAAAGCTAGTGGAGGTGATGGAATTCCAGCTGAGCTACTTCAAATCCTAAAAGATGATGCTGTTAAAGTGCTGCACTCAATATGCCAGCACATTTGGAAAACTCAGCCGTGGCCACAAGACTGGAAAAAGTCAGTTTTCATTCCAATCCCAAAGAAGGGCAATGCCAAAGAATGTTCAAACTATCACACAATTGTGCTCATTTCACAAGCTAGCAAGGTAATGCTGAAAACCCTTCAAGCTAGGTTTCAACAGTACGTGAACTGAGAACATCCAGGCGTACAAGCTAGATTTAGAAAATGCACAGGAACTAGAGATCAAATTGCCAACATCCCTTGGATCATAGAAAAAAGCAAAGGAATTCCAGAAAAATATCTACTTCTGCTTGATTGACTATGCTGAAGCCTTTGACTGTGTGGATTACAACAAAGTGTGGAACATTCTTAGAAATGGGAATACCAGACCACTTTACCCACTTCCTGCGAAACCTGTATACAGATGAAGAAGCAACAGTTAGAACCAGACATGGAACAATGGACTGGTTCAAAATTGGAAAAAGAGTACATCAAGGCCTTATATTGTCAACCTGCTTATTTAACTTACATGCAGAGTACATCGCTAGAAATGTTGGGCTAGATGAAACACAGTGGAATCAAGATCCAGGAGAAATATAAATAACCCTAGACAAGCAGTTGACACCACCCTTATGGCAGGAAAAAAAAGAGTAACTAAAGAGTCTCTTGATGAACATGATAAAAGAGAGTGAAAAAGCTGGCTTAAAACTCAACGTTCAGAAAACTAAGATCATGGCATTCAGTTCCATCACTTCATGGCAAATAGATGGAGAAACAATGGAAATAGTGATTTTGGGCTCCAGAATCAATGCAGATGGTAACCACAGCCATGAAAATAAAGGATGTTTGCTCCTTGGAAGAAAAGCCACGACAAATCTAGACTGTATATTCAAAAGCAGAAACATTACTTTACTGATAAAGGTCCACTTAGTCAAAGCTATGGTTTTTCCAATAGTTATGTATGGATGTGAGAGTTGGAACATAAAGAAGCCTGGGTATGAAGGAATTGATGCTTTTGAACTATGTTGTTTGAGCAGAGTCTCGAGAGTCACTTGGACTGCAAGGAGATCAAACCAGTCCATTGTAAAGGAAATCACTCCCGAATATTCACTGAAAGGACCAATGCTGAAGCTAAAGCTCCAATAATTTGGCTAGGTGGTATGAAAAGCTGACTCATTAGAAAAGACCCTGATGCTCAGAAAGATTGAAGGCAGGAGGAGAAGGGGAAGACAGAGGATGAAATGGTTGGATGGCATCATTGACTCAATGGACATGAGTTGAGTAAATTCAGGGAGATAGTGAAGGACATGGAAGCCTGGTGTACTGCAGTACATAGGGTCTCAAGGAGTTGGACATGACTGAGTGACTGAATAACAACAAGTACTAAGAAAAATGAATCACACTTCAGTGACATTTTTTCCAATTTGTCTTTAATGGCTTAAATCTCTGTGAGGTAGAAAAAGAACCCTTTACTAGTTAGAAATAAATGCATGTGTGTGTTCAGTCATATAGATCAGGCTAAAAATAATTATTAACAGATCATGTTGAATTTATATTCCTAAATAATGATATCTATTGACATGAGATGTGATTATAAATCATATAGCAGTAATTTGTTTCTACAATTTGGTTTATGAAATTAATACTTTAGATTAAATTTTAGATGTAAAAGTATATAAAACATTAAGATAGTAAGATTATCTGTATTAGCAATAATAATAGCAATTGAAAAGAGGCATAGAAATAACACATGTAGTTACTACATTTGAGAAATGTAATTCCTAGAAAATGGGCTGTTGCTTAAACCAAATATGCAGAACAAAGAAACCAGAAATTCCTAAAAGAAGCTGAAATTCAGCCAAATTTTCGCGTAGCTTAATCACTGAAATAATTTCCTGGCGTTTAAGTATATACAAACCAATATACTAAGGATAAATGTGCCATGTAGGTAACACATTAGCGTGTTTTCAGAAAACAGATAAACATCAAAACTATTTTAAAATATAATTTGGAAAAACTGTCCCATTAAGCATGAAGTGCCTGTATGCATAGTGTAGGCATATAGTGAATCTAAAATATCAAAACACCATAAAATATTGTATATGTTTAACATGTAACATGTTTGACTATGTAAACATAGTAAAGGTTATGTTTTTTCCAGTGGTCATGTATGGATGTGAGAGTTGGACTATAAAGAAAGCTGAGCACTGAAGAATTGATGCTTTTGAACTGCGGTGTTGGAGAAGACTCTTGAGAGTCCCTTGGAGTGCAAGAAGATCCAACCAGTCCATCCGAAAGGAGATCAGTGCTGGGTGTTCATTGAAAGGACTGATGTTGAAGCTGAAACTCCAATACTTTGGCCACCTGATGTGAACAGCTGACTCATTGGAAAAGCCCCTGATGCTGGGAAAATTTGAAGGCAGGAGGAGAAGGGGACGACAAAGAATGAGATGGCTTGATGGCATCATCAACTCAATGGCCATGGGTTTGAGTGAACTCCGGGAGTTGGTGATGGACATGGCGGCTTGGCGTACTGCCATTCACGGAATCACAAAGAGTCAGACATGACTGAGCGACTGAACTGAATTGAACTGATGTTCAACAACACAGATCACAGCGAGATAAAATGACTTTGAATCCTGTGTCGCCTATTCTGGCTGGCTCTTCATATCCTTAAAGTGAAATTTAGTTGAAGTGGAACTGTGGGGCTGTAAGATAACTATAGCCACAAAAGTAACCCATGCTATTTATTATCATCATCACTGCAATTTAGTGAGCTGGACATTGAAAGGGCATTTTACTTCTGAGCTCTTGTATCTGACAGGGATTAGAATGAAGTTATCCTGCCTCTGCAGTTAAAGAAAAATAGAGGCTCTAAAAAATTAAACTATTTCTGATATTCTACACAAAGCAAGTGGAAAAATTATATCCATTTGATTTAGGAACCACATTTCTTTTCAAAATACCATATTGCCTCTCAAGAGAGAGAGAGAGAGAAAAATAAATAAAGTGAAGTGAAGTCGTTCAGTCGTGTCCATCTCTTTGTGATCCCTTGGACTTTGCCTACCAGGCTCCTCCGTCTATGGGATTTTCCAGGCAAGAATACTGGCATAGGTTGCCATTTCCTCTCCAGGAGATATTCCCAACCCAGGGATTGAACCCAGGTCTCCTGCATTGTAGGCAGATGCTTTACCATCTGAGCCACCAGGGAAGTCCAAATAAATAAAAGTACAGCGCAATTTGCAACCTACCCAGAATTGACACCAGAGAAGGCAATGGCAACCCACTCCAGTACTCTTGCCTGGAAAATCCCATGGACGGAGGAGCCTGGTAGGCAAAGTCCATGGGGTCACAAAGAGTTGGACACAACTGAGCGACTTCACTTTCACTTTTCACTTTCATGCATTGAAGAAGGAAATGGCAACCCACTCCAGTGTTCTTGCCTGGAGAATCCCAGGGACGGGGGAGCCTGGTGGGCTGCCGTCTATAGGGTCACACAGAGTCAGACACTACTGAAGCAACTTAGCAGCAATAGCAGCAGCAGAATTGACACAGTCCTCTAGGACTTCACTCAAAGTCACAACCAAGGAACAGAATATCACTTTCAAAAGAGAAATCAACGATTGCTACCAAATCCTGAAGCAGGGGCCTTTTAGGTGGATTTTTCCCTCCTTTCTTCTAACACTGAGTGTGTGTGTATGTGTGTGTGTGTTTTGGGGACATGGGGTAAGGATTATAGGCTTTCCAGCCCACTTTTTACTGACTGTATTTGTAATGAATGATGTAATCATTAGCAATTTCATGTTAATTTAACACAAAGTTTCACTAACTTAGTTGTTAAATATAATGACAAAATGGCAATGATACATATCATTGTTCACATAATTTTATCATAATTAGGATAATCTATAAATTAATATAGTTTAATTCTGAATCAATGTTTGGAAAATAAAAGAGGCAACTATTGAGAAACTTGATTTAACTTGATTTATATGTCAGCTTTTAAAATACTTAAAAGAATAGCTTTTTTTTTCCCCCATAAAGGTATAGATAATCAAAGGGCTTCCCTGATGGCTCAGTGGTAAAGGATCCATCTACCAATGCAGGGGACGTGGGTTCAATCCCATTGTTGTTGTTGTTTAGTTGCTTGGTTGTCTGAATCTTTTGCAACCCCATGAACTGCAGTCTGCCAGGCTCCTCTATCCATGGTATTTCCAAGACAAGAATATTAGAGTGGGTTACCATTTCTTCTCCAAGTTCAATCCCTGGGTCAGGAACATTCCCTGAAGAAGGAAATGGCAACCTACTCTAGTATTCTTGTCTGGGAAATCCCATGGACAGAGGAGCTTGGCAGGCTACAGTCCATGGGGTCACAAAAGAATTACACATGACTTAGAGACCAAACAACAACAGTTATGAAAGAGTGAAACAGGGTGAATATAGCCATTTCTTACATTATATATACGAAAGGAGCTTCCCTGGTGGTTCAGTCATGAAGAATCTGCCTGCCGATGGAGGATAAGTGGGTTTGATTCCTGACCTGGGAGGATCCCACATGTTGTGGGGAAAATATGCTTGTGTGCCACAATTACTGAGCCTGTGCTCTAGAGCCTGGGAGCTGCACCTACTGAGCCCATGTGCCACAACTACTAAGGCCTGCATGCGCTAGAGTCTGCTCTACAAGAGGAGAAATCACTGCAATGAGAAGCATCTGTACCAAAACTAGAGAGTAGCCTCCGTTCGCCACAACCAAAGAAAAGCCCATGAAGCAACGCAGACCCAGCACAGCCAAAAAGAAAGACATATTAAAAAAATATGAAGAAAGATTCCCAGAAATATGAATAAAAATGATAGTCTACAATGTTAATAATCTGTTTCATAATAATAAAAATAGTTAATAAATGACCATTTACACTGAACACTGTTATACTTAATTTCTTGCAAGTGGAGAGAGATGAAAACAGACTACAGTGCTATGAATTAATCTTCCTAGAAAATACTTGGAAAATCTAATTCATTACTCACTTTTAGACAGACCCTTCCTAAGCCATCTAGAAGAGATGAAAAGACCTTTTCAAATGACTTTTTGTGTATTATACTTGAAGACCATCACAGAATTACTACTTTGCTTTCTCTAGCTTGTTAGAACAAATAATGTTTTTAAAAAGTCTAATTTTATAAATAGCCTTTTGTCTTTCTTCTGATCCTTCTCAGATTCCCCCCCCACCCCACCCAGATACTGATTTTAATGGTGAGGCCAGGGGAAAAAAGGAGTATGAAATTATAAACTGTTCTTTTATCTTTTTTTGTATCCATAGTTATTGTTGAAGGGTAATAGGTAACAGAATAGTATTTTCTGAGATGCACCATATTCTTTTTGCTTATAAGTTCTAATAGGAACTTGCTTATAAGTTATGACGAGAAGCAGGAAAGACACTAAAAACTAATTTGGGGTATGATGAAATGTGAAAGTGCTGAAATACTTTTAAATGTTTTTATTTGTTTCCAACATTTTTCCCTTTTAAACAAGATCAGTTTTCATGATAGAAACATATGATTTGTTATTTAGTTCATTTGTCTTTTTAAGTAGTAGACGCAGATGTTGGCTCTGTTGGTTCAGTCCTTTGGGTGTGTGATAATGACATGTGTAGATTTTACACCAAATAACAATCTATCCTTCCACACAACACCCAAGTGGAGATGGACTTTTAAAGGTAATATTCTTGTCATCAAGATACCTCACAGATTAAGGTCTTGACCCCTATTTCTCCCTTGTATTCTCAGTGCTTTTATTCCCATTTCAGTACCCAGAAAGAATTCATTTTGGATAATTATTTAGTGGAAGAGAGAAGACTGCCTACAGACACTTCAGGGTATGCATCCAACACAGTCTATCACTGAGATCCCCAGAGAGCTTGTGTTGGAAAGAATAATGGCAAAATTTGAGAGGCTGAAAGTCTAATCACTTGTATTTTACAGTTTTATAAATAGAGTGAGGAGTTTTGATACTTGGCTGCCTAATGACACCTGCATAAAATGACTCTGACATTAAATGGAGAGAACAGAGTTCTAGGTCCGGGCATACGTAACTGTGCTAGAAAACATGACAGATCGTAAGTAAATAACTATTTTTATCACATCAGAGATTTAAATTTGTATTAATAGAAACAAGTCATCAAAGGATTCCAAATTCAAATTTCAAGACATGTTCAACATGTTACATATGGGATAGTAAATGACTGAAAACTAGTACCGAAAATTATCATAAGATGGTCTTGCCATGGCAAGAATCACATTCATATGGCTACAGTTAATAAAATAGAAATTCTGTAAATATAAAGCAAAGTTAGTAAATGTAACATAGAAAGCATTCTGTTTTAAAATTACACTTCCTAGCAGAAAATAAGATTCAAAGTCTCATTGCAGAATGCTTCTGTCAACTGATTTTTGAAGTTATTTTTGCAAGCAGGTCTGAAACTTAAATTTGATCTTCTCCTAGAAGGCATCATTTCTTCATCATGTCATATATAGTTAGTAGCTTGAAACCAAAATGCAAAAAGACCCTCTGACCTCAAAAGATGATATATTTTTCTCTTGTGGTGAAAAGCATTTATCTCACATGTGACAGAAATAGAAAAAATAAATTAAAATGGTCACTAATATCTGGGCTAAACAGTAAATTACTAAATTATTTGAAAATTCA
This sequence comes from Antilocapra americana, assembly GCA_007570785.1. NCBI lineage: Eukaryota > Metazoa > Chordata > Mammalia > Artiodactyla > Antilocapridae > Antilocapra > Antilocapra americana. The sequence continues at coordinate 1,352,112 of ML660214.1, forward strand.
GTGTTGAATATGACTTTCAAAATGTGGACAATTGTGTAGACAATGTGAAAAATTATGTTTTATTTTAATAGGCAAAATTGAATTATTCTGCCACAATCCTCACCTAAGAATTTCAAGTATATTTGAAATTAATGAATGTTGGTTAGATAATAGGGTCCACATGCATTCTGGATATCACTGTCTTTAGTTGTTCATCAATACTCTCCAGAAATTGAGTAGATGGTTTAATCTAACATTGTCTGAAACTTGTTTTCAAGTTCTCATTGAATTTCTTGTGTTCATTTGGGCCAAATTTCCATTTTTTCGTTTTAGCCAATATTTAGAGACACAGAACAAATCTTCGCTAAACTGAACTATATAGACTGGTCAGTGTATGTTGTGTCATTCTTTAAAGAAAACTAGATATCCTTCACTTTAGCGATTCTTCACTCAAGCATTATGCTGAAGCATTCTGAACATTTCCCACCTGTGCCAAATAAAATATATAAAGAAATCATGCAAATAAATCCTTAAGAGAACAGAAGGAAATTACATTCAGTTTCTCAATGTTAAATATATATTTGCTTTCAAAATAAAGCATTTGAACATTTATAATGACACTAACATAAAAAAAAACCTTACAAGTCCAATGCATAAACATATCACACTTAAATAATATTAAATATCTTAGAGCAGTTCTGTCTGGTAAAATATTATATCAGTCACAAATACACAAGCCATATGTTATTTAAAATTTTCTAATTAGTGACACTAAAAAGTGAAAAAGGTGAAAGTTATTGTAATGATATATCTGACTTTACCCAGCATATACAAAATATAATATTTTCAATATAATTTAATACTAAAAGTTATGAATGTAATATTTTTACCTTTTTTCTTACTAAGTCTTCAAAACTTAATGGATAGTTTACACTTAAAGTGCATTTTGATTCAGACAAGTCCCATTCTCAGTGCTGAAAATCCATGTGTGCCTAGTGACTACTATACTGGACAGTACAGCCTTATTTTATCAAATAACACTCAGGTTATCATCTGACTCATTCTTCTCAGAAACAATAAAGTGAAAATCTCTTCTTTAAAGAATGAGAGAATTGAGTAAAACACCAGAAGACACTGACAACTTCAGGTAACTATGTCAATGAGGTTTCTTTTGTTTATTGCTTAGCTACACTGAATTCATGAAAATATTATTAAGCACCCAACAGATGTACATTTCTTAACAACTCTCATCCATTTTGCTTCCTAATCATTCATTTTATCACTTTATCTTGTCTTAACCTGGAAATTTAACTTCTGACTTTATTATCAACTTATAAGTTAGAAAATAAAAAAAAAAGAAATGTTTCAAGCAAATAATATAAATATGGACGTGTGTGGAACCTGCCTTGTGTTCAAGAATAGGGCTGAAGAACCTTTTTTAGTTACAAATCACGGAGAAATTGTTGACTCATGATGATTGTGTAGAAACTGAGATTATTCATATTCGTTTTTCTTCCCCTTGTTACCTCTCTGGTAACATACTCCAGAGTACTCAGAATCCACTGCCCCATACTTCTCTCACTAGATTCCTCTTTCACACCCCATGCTCATAATAATTCCACTTTTCTTTTTCTTCTACACAGTATATATGTCCCATTTCTAATTTTCTTTAGTTATGCTAAGTGACTGGATCACCGCTCTGATAAACTAATTCAAACTTAATGCCAACACCAAAAATTCGCTTAATATACCTTGCATATTAACAACTTTTAATTCTAATCCAAAAAGTTGATCATGAGATTGGGTCAATTAAGTAGTGTAACATATATTTGGGCTTCCCTGATGGCTCAGCTGGTAAAGAATCCATGTGCAATGGGCGAGACCTGGGTTTGATTCCTGGGCTAGGAAGATGTCCGAGAGAAGGGAAAGGCTACCCACTCCAGTATGATGTCCTGGAGAATTTCATGGACTGTATAGTCCATGGGGTCGCAAAGAGATGGATATGACTGAGTGACTCTCACTCACATATATTTTGGAAGAACTTAGTTTCTGGTACTCTCAAATAACAATGGAGATATTCTCCTGGGTGGTCAGGGCACTTGGTAAAATAAATATGATCCCTGGGGAATGTAAGAAAAGATCAGTATGAAGATTTTTGGAAAACAGCACTGAGAAAAAAATAATTTGTATTATAATTTCAGTTAGTACAAAATTCACATGCTTCTTTTTTAAACAGAAACCATTTGCAACTTTGTTACTAATGCAATTACTGTTTAAGTTTTAGAGTGTCTAGTGAGCTTGGTCCTTAAGAGACAGTCCCTTCATGGTTCAGTAAATAAGTAGAAGTGAAATTTTTATGAGTTTTTAAATGAATGTTTGCAAAAAGCTCAGTGGATTCCTGTGATAGTCATCTTGATTAAATTTAATTTTTCAAAAATTGATAAAGGAAACTGAATCATTCAAGTACAGTATTAATTTTCTTACATAGCATTTCTTACATAGCTATAAGCTTCTCATACAACTTCCTTCTCTCAATGGTGCTATTAGCTGTGATAGTATGAAGTTACCAAGAAATTAAGAGACCTTTAAGAATTTCTTTTATCACTGTCTTGCAAGTATGATATCTAGGGAAATTCTGATTAACCATAATTTGATTATTGGCTAATGACTTAAAAAATCTGTCAAAATATCTAATTTTTAGTTTCTAACAGAAGGCAGAAAAACTTAACTTCTACTTGGGAATTTTGTTTGCTGGACTATCCCAAGCATGCATGTGAAAGAGTGCAGCACATTGTCAGAGGATCTGGATCCTAATCAAGGTTCTACAACTAACTTTCTAAAAGACCTTGGATTAGGCATGAGACTATTCGAGTTTTAGTTTCTTCATTTGTGAAGTGACAGAATAGGGTTTTAGTTCTAAAGTACTTACCTCAAAAATCCTGTAAATATTTAAAGGATGCAATGACAATAGGTTTTACATCCTTGTCATCATATCAGATTGTTTCTAAGTTAACAACGCAAAGAAATAGAGGAAAACAATAGAATGGGAAAGACTACAGATCTCTTCAAGAAAATTAGAGATACCATGGGAATATTTCATGCAAACATGGGCACAATAAAGGACAGAAATGGTATGGATCTAAGAGAAGCAGAAGCTATTAAGAAGAGGTGGCAAGAATACATAGAAGAACTATACAAAACAGACGTTCATGACTCAGATAAACGTGATGGTGTGAAGACTCACCTAGAGATAGACATCCTGGAGTGCAAAGTCAAGTGGGCCTTAGGAAGCATCACTACAAACAAAGCTAGAGGAGGTGATGGGATTCCAGTTGAGATACTTCAAATCTAAAAGATGATGCTGGTAAAGTGCTGCATTCAATATGCCAGCAAATCTGGAAAATTCAGTAGGGGCCCAGGACTGGAAAAGGTCAGTTTTCATCCCAATCCCAAAGAAGGGCGATGTCAAAGAATGTTCAAACTATCACACAATTGTACTCTTTTCACATGCTAGCAAAGTAATGCATAAAATTCTCCAAGCTAGGCTTCAACAGTATGTGAACCAAGAACTTCCTGATGTTCAAGCTGGATTTAGAAAAAGCAGAGGAAACAGAGATCAAATGCCAACATCTGTTGGATCATAGAAAAAGCAAGGGAATTCCAGAAAGACATCTACTTCTGCTTCATTGACTACACTAAGGCCTTTGACTATGTGGATCACAACAAAATGTGGAAATTTCTTCAAGACATGGGAATACCAGTCCACCTTACCTGTCACCTGATAAACCTCTATGCACGACAAGAATCAACAGTTAGAACAGAACATGGAACAATGGATTGCTTCAAAATTGGGAAAGGAGTATGTCAAGGCTGTATACAGACACTCTGCTTATTTAACTTATATGCAGAATACATCATGAGAAATGCTGGCCTGGATGAAGCACAAGCTGGAAGCAGGATGGCAGGGAGAAATATCAATAACCTCATATATGCAGATGATACCAAGCTTATGGCAGAAAACAAAGAGAAACTAAAGAGTCTTTTGTGAAGGTGAAAGAGGAGAGTGGAAAAACTGGCTTAAAACTCAATTTTCAAAAAACAAAGATCATGGCATCCAGTCCAATCACCTCATGGCAAATAGATGGGGAAACAATGGCATCAGTGACAGCCTTTATTTTCTTGGGCTCCAAAATCACTGCAGATGGTAACTACAGCCATAAAGTTAAAAGATGCTTTCTCCTTGGAAGAAAAGCCATGACAAACCTAGATGGTATATTCAAAACCAGAGACATTACTTTGCTGACAGTGGTCCATCTAGTAAAAGATATGATTTTTTTTTTCCTGTAGTTGTATGGATGTGAGAGTTGGACCATAAAGAAGGCTCAGCGCTGAAGAATTAATGCTTATGAACTGTGGTGTTGGAGAAGACTCTTGAGAGTCCCTTGGACTTCTAGGAGGTCAAACCAGTCAATATTAAAGTAAATCAACCCTGAATATTCATTTTAAGGAGTGATGTTGAAGCTGAAACTCCAATACTTTGGTCACCTGATGCAAAGAAAGGACTCACTGGAAAAGACCCTGATGCTGGGAAAGATTGAAGGCAGGAGGAGAAGGGGATGACAGAGGATGAGATGGTTGGATGGCATCACCAACTTGATGGACATGAGTTTGAGCAAGCTCTGGGAAATGGTGAGGGAAGCCTGGCAGGCTGCAGTCCATGGGTCACAAAGAGTGAGACATGGCTGAGCAACTCAAAAACATGATCAGCATATCAGAAAGCCCTGAGCTGACAATGAGAAGAGAATGGCAATAAATTGTAGCCAACAATTTCAATTACTTAAAGGCCTGGACTCTTTTGCTTTCTTGACACAAATGTGGAGAACTGTCATATTACTCTCTCTTTGCATTTCTTTGCACATTCCCTTCTGGGACAATGGTTGTAGTTACAGAGTATCTCTATTTTTGTTTCAAGCCTTCCACTTGAATCCATCCTTGTGGTTGAATTAGAAAGCCCTTAAGTATATCCCCGACAGGATGTGAACTGTGATTACTTTGTGGAAGGCCATACATGAATTACTTCAACTTCATATTTTAGTCCATGTGATACTTAAAAAATTTATGACTTTTAAAAGTAAGTTAAAAAATTAAATAAAAACATAGGAAAAAAGTCAAAATTTTCATTGTGATCTGTGAGAGACAAATGTACACCCTAGCTGTTAAAGTAAGCAAGAATTTAGACTTAAGTAGAACCAACTTATAAGCCAAGGAAACAATGATCAACCCACAAGACCAAAGAAAATAAGAACTGCTGGCATTTAACTACAAGGCTTTGTCTGTGTAATTGTAATAAGTCTTGAATAATGCATATTTTTTTCCTGTATCAACAAACCCACTATCTATGAAAATCAACCTGTGACAAAGATAATTATGTCAGAACTATTGGCAGTTAATCAAGTCCAGAAACCAACCACTAATTCTTTTTAAGATGTATTTTTTATTGAGGTACTCCTTCCATAAGCCTCAAATTTTTACATTATAAATTTGCATTTCACATCATCCTTATCCTTGTGTAGTAAATTTGAAAGTATCAGAAACAAAAGTTTATTGCAAAGAAATTCTTGCATTAATGAAGGAAAAGCAGAGGGAGAAATGTGCAGAAAAAAATGGAAAGTAAGAAGAAAAATAAGAAGAAAGAGGAAGAGGATAAGAGAGAATTGGAGGAAAAGGTTTAAAAAGGAAAAAAGGTGACAAGAGTAGGATGGAGAGGAAGACTGGAATGTGCCTTCTCATGAGGTTCCAGTATTATTCCTGAGTGACACTCTGGCCCCAAGCCATGCATGTGCGCTTATCGGTCAGCACCCAGGGGCTGACAATGTACAAGCTACACTGTCCAATATGGCAGCCATTTGTTACATCTGGCTGTTGAGGACTTGAAATGTGGCTGGATTGAAATGCGAAGCTGTACAAGTGTAAAATCCACACTAGATTTTGATGAAGGTTTAAAATAGAAAGCATTCCAGTTACCATTTTTATACTGATTTATGATGTCAAAGGGCTTCCCTGGTGACCTTGATGGTAAAGCATCTGCCTACAGTGCAAGAGACCTGGGTTCAATCCCTGGGTCAGGAATATCCCCTCCAGAAGGGCATGGTAACCCAGTCCAGTATTCTTGCCTGGAGAAGCCCATGGACAGAGGAGCTTGGCAGGCTACAGTCTACGGGGTCACAAAGAGTTGAACATAACTGAAGCAAGTTAGGAAGCACACATGATGTCAAAATTATAATGTTTAGATTGCATAATGTTTCAATTCTTCTTCTAGATCTTCTGATAAAAATAAAACTCAGTAAGTAGTCAATTACTGGTAGTAGGTAGTGGCATCCATAATGGATAAGAGTGGGCAAAGGTCAGGGTGAGAGTCAATCCAAAGGTCTAGGACCATAATAGACCTTGATGGACAAGAGGTTCAGTTAGGAAAACTCTTCAAGGGTCACCAGGGGTTTGAGACTCTCATAAGTTGAATTCTGTCATTTATTCAGCAAATATTTATTAAGAACCTGCTATGTGCCAGGCACAAATTGTCTAAAGGCACAATGATGAAAAATACAAGAAAGTCCTCTTTGAGTTCACCTTCTACTGAGGAGATAGATACTAGTCAAATAATCACACAAACACAAAATTAGAAACTGACAAGAGCTACACATGTCAAGCAGTGGTGTTCTGAGTACCCTGAAATGAGGTTAGGCTTGTTAAGAAAAAATGGGGGGTGGATATGGTTAAAAACCCAGTCCCCCCTCCTGCCATCTGGGCCAAAATATTTCCAGGCCAATACAGATTTTTAAGAAATGCATGTGACTTTTCTAACTATGAGAAATAAAATGTCTTTATGGTTTCTGAAACTTGTCCCAAGGACTCCTCTTAAGGTTAAATAACTGAGCTATATGGAAGTTGATATATATGAGGATATGTGTATGTTTATATGTGTGTTCTTCTCCCAAACAAATCTAGTTGCCTATAAAAGCTAACTGTAAAATTTCTGCTAACTAGTTAGCTAGATAAGTTTCCCCTTTCTCAATTTAACTCATGACATAGTCTATGTTGTAAAATACTTCAACCACTCCAGTAACTCAAGGGTTATGTGGTTTGAAAATTAAAGTTTCACTTTTGATGAAGTGAAACTAACTGAAGGTATATTTGATGGCAGGTTTAATGTTATTCATTACATTACATTACATCTCTCCCCACACTCTATTTACTACAGTAATAGGGTCTGTTTTCCAGACTGATTATCAGAGTGGACTACTCATTTCTTGCTTATGACAGTGGGGACAGGGGTGGAGTTAGGAAAGGCTAGCTTCCCATGGTAGTGATGTCTAAGTTGAAATTAGAAAGGTGAGTAGAATCTGGTAAAGGTGCAAGATGTACAGGAAAAACATTCTAGGCCAAAGGAATACATTTGCAAAAACCCTGGCTCTTGAGGAAGAATAGTTCCTTAGAAGAATTAAAAGAACAGCGTGCTTGGTGCCAATAAGGTGGGGGTGTTGGTCCTGAGGTTAGAGATTACATGGAGCCTAAAAGGTTTTGTTAAAGCTTTAGGTTAATTTTCAAAATGCGACAGGAAGGTTGTAAAAGACAGTCAGATTATTTTGAAGCAGACTGCCATGCAAGTAGAATGGATTAGGAGTTGCAAGAAGAAAAGTCTTGAAGTCAATGAGGGGTCTAAGGAAGGGGTACAATATGGCAGTGTGGGCTTTTAGGAGGTGACAGGCGTTGGGACAAAAATGATAATCAGCTAGGTTTAAAAGGCCAAAGCCAAAGAAACAAAACGAGGCTTAGGTAGGACCTAGTATTAGTGACTTGCCTAATGAACTGTTAGTCTTTTCACGATGATCTCCCTTCTTTACCCTGGAGACAAGAAATTTTGGACAGAAGCTCTAAATTTGCTCCTGACTCTCAGGACTTCTTTAGAAGACAATATGGGTTGTCATGACCATGCTACAATAAGCTTTCCCCCCACCCCAACCTTGGACCATTATAAAATTCTTTAGGTCTTAATTTCCTTTTATGAAAGTTTTCACAAATATTCAGGTGCTTATTGGTGCCCATATCAGAGTTTGTTTATACCTCTTGTTACACCTTTTACTTTTTATTGTAATTATTTATTCAATGTTTACATAGCACTAAAACTTAGGCTTCTCAAAAGGTGTCGTTCATTATTTAGCTTTGTTTTCCAGCATCTAGAATAAAACTGGCACATGGCCAATACTGAGTACATGAATTCTTACACTGATGGGACACTCACATCCTGTAAAGAAGGATGCAACCCTTATCACTATTTAACTTTGAATTTTATTAGAAATGCAAATTTCCAGGCCTACCCCACATCCCCTAATCAGAATCTCTGGGCGTGGGTCACTCCAGGTCATTCTGATATATGTTAATATCTGAGAACCACAGTTTCAGAGGACTGCCTCAATGGGAGGTAGACCAATTGAGTTAGATTTATTTTAAAAGTCAGGCCAGCATTCGAAGGATTCAAGTAGACTATTTCATGATCTCCTATCATTCTTTCTTCTTACAAATAGTCTTTATAAAAAGCTGCCAAACATAGGTGTTTTTTAAAATTTATTTTTATTGAAGGATAATTGCTTTACAGAATTTTGTTGTTTTCTGTCAAATCTCAACATGAATCAGCCATAGGTGTACATATATCCCCTCCCCTTTGAACCTCCCTCTCATCTCCCTCCCCATCCCACCCCTCTAGGTTGATACAGAGTCCCTGTTTGAGTTTCCTGAGTCATACAGCAAATTTCCACTGGCTATCTATTTTACATATGGTAATGTAAGTTTCCATGTTACTCTTTCCAAACATCTCATCCTCTCCTCCCCTCTCCCCATGTCCATAAGTCTATTCTCTATATCCGTTGCTCCACTGCTACCCTGTAAATAAATTCTTCAGTACCATTTTTCTAGATTCCATATATATGCATTAGAATATGATATTTATCTTTCCCTTTGTGATTTATTTTACTCTGAATAATAGGTTCTAGGTTAATGTACTGCATTATAATTGACTCAACTAACTCAAGGTGTTTTTTATTATTAATTTTCTGATATGAAACCTATCTATGTCAGGGATTAGCAAAATCTTTTTATAAAGAACCAAAGAATAAATATTTTAGGCTTTTTTTGGGCATGTGGTTTCTGTCAAAATTACTCAGTTCTGCAGTTGTAGCATGTAAGTAGCTACAGATAGAACACAAATAAACAGGTGTGGCTGTGCTCCAATAAAAGATTACTTATGGATACTAAAATTTCAGTATCATATGATTTTCATGTGATACAAATATTGTTCTTTTGATTTTTATATAATTTAAAATAAAATCTATACTTACTTTGCAAACTGTGCAAAGTAGATGTTGCAGTGGATTTAGCCCACTGGATGTAGATTGCCCACCACCAGTAATAAAATGTTATTTATGAATGCTAAAATTTCAATACCATATGATTTTCATGTGACACAAATATTATTCTTTTGATTTTTATATGATTTAAAATAAAAACTATTCTTACTTTGCAAACTGTACAAAAGTAGATGTTGCAGTAAATCTAGCCCACTGGATGTAGATTGCCCACCACCTGTCTATGGAATAATCAGTCCCCAATACACAATTTTTCAAACATAGATATTGACTCATTAATTGAGCATTTAATTAAATGAAAGTCGCTTAGTTGTGTCTGACTCTTTGTGACCCCATGTACTATACAGTCCATGGAATTCTCCAGGCCAGAATACCAGAGTGAGTAGCCATTGCCTTCTCCAGGGGATCTTCCCAACCCAGGGATTGAACCCAGGTCTCCCACATTGCAGGTGTATATTTTATCAGCTGAGCCACAAAGGAAGCCTTTAATATGTGCCCAGCAAATAAGCAATGCAGATAAAGCACTTGTCCTCAGGGAACTTAGGAGTCCATAGGAGAAAAGACTTTAAAAATTAATCAGATAAATGAAATGAATAAAGAACATTTCAGAGTGATTAACAGAGGGCAACAGAGAAACCTACTTTAGGTAGGATGGGCAGAAAAGGTCTGAGAAGGTACTATTTAAACTGAGATCAGAAGGATAAGAATGTGCCTATCATATGAAAAGCCAGGAAAAGAGGTTTATAGGTTAAAGAATAACGAGAATAAACTGGACAGGGTAGAAGCAGCTTCCTGTAATAATAAGTGTGGAGGAGAGGGGCAGGATTCAACTGGGAAGACAGGAAGCAAATCCTACAGGGCCTTGTCAGTCAAGTCAAGGGATTTGTTAATGTTTTACAGAGGGGAAATGTGATTTTATTTAAGGTTCTAAAGGTTAGTAATCCTTGGTGCTCTTGTGGAAATAGATTTGGAGGTGAACAAGAAACATGGGAAATGGTTTGGAGACTGGATGAAAAGGGTATGTGTGTGTATGTTTGCTGACAGATATTGGGTATCATTATAACTGAAATATTCATGCAGAAGCTGCAGTGAATCAAAATAATTTCCCAAGCCAAAACGGACAATCTTAAAATTGCAGAATTTAAGAATTCAGCACTACAGAATCTAAGGGTTTGGGGAAGTCAATGGAATGGAATTTGATCCACATATAGAAAAAAATCATTTAGGAAGAGGAGAGAAAACTTCACTGAACAATTTCCACTAGCTAAAGAATGATACTGCTTATATAAACATAGACAAGAAAAGGAACTCTGAATAGGTAGTAGGCCTCATGAATGAATGAGCTTTGATAGTTAACTGTTCATCACAGTGAAGAGCTATTCAATCCAGCCCAGTAATGACATTTTTTTTCTGTTATCAGAAGCATTTATCTAATAACACAACTCTATTACTATATCTGTCTAAATTGATATTAAAAGGACAATTAAAATTGGCACTCAGGCTACAACTACGACTCAGTGTGGTGGGCTGGAATGTACTGAACGTCATATTTCAAAAAGGTATACTGTTAACACGGGGGCATAAATGCTAATTAGAATAATGACTTCATTCAGCAATTTCCTTTTTATAGGGCCATTTGGATCAAGTTCTCTCCTCTGTATAAAAGGCCAAATCCTTAATTAATTAATTTAGATGATTACCTCACAGGAATGAACACTAAGAGAAAAGGACTAGCTTATCATCTCTTCCCCATTACTTCATGTCTCTGTTATGGTGATAACAAGAAGAGAACATATAAAATTTTTCTTCTACAGTGGTTCAAATGTCTCTAATCTTCCCCAACAATCCTCTTGGTCCCAGAAAAGAAAGCTAATTTCATATTTGGAAGTCCCATTGTACAAATGACTACTGATGAAGAACATGGACCAGGAACATTTTAGTTTAAATGCCTGTGCATATTTTACACTAATCAATTGAAGCACTGCTTAGAAGAAAAAGTAATCCAAAGCAAGTCCTTATACCATTTTCTTACATTCATGCCATGAACAAACAACAGCCTATTTATGTGTGACTGTAAGTTTCAAGAAACAATCACTGTGCTTTGGGCTGGAGGCAGTATGCTGAAATTCATGAATTATAACTTTTCCAACAGGAGCCTTTAATGGTTCCAGGGACTTGAAATGGAATACAAAACTTCTCACCCAAAGGTCATTGACTCCAATTTGGCCTAAACTGGTAGTGACTAAAAGTTATTATTGATAGACAGCTGTTCAACAAAATGAATTGGTGATCTCAGTGTAGTTTCTAAAAGACTGGTATCTGTGTCAGGAATTTGTGATTACCTCATGTCCCAAGATGGATAGTTTTAGACAGGAGATAAGACATTGACTGAAAGGAGATACTCCACCGCCTCCTACCCATTAAAAATGGTCTCTTTAGAAGGGAACAGCCAAAAGTTTTCAGGCAAGTGGAAAGACAGTTTTACCTGATAGTTTATCTTTTTTTTTTTGTTCTGGCCATACCATGGGGAATGTGGAACTTCCCTGACCAAGGATGGATCCCATGTCCCCTCCAGTGGAAGGGTGGAGTCTTAACCACTGGACCCCAGGGAAGTCCAAGAGTTTATCATTTTTAAGGTGGCACTACATTTATATATAACTACAATCTCTACAAATATCCATGCTTATGTTTAAATAAGATATCACAGATTTTAATGAGAAATGCTAAGATGATTTTATTAAAATAACTTAGACTCTTGAACTCAAAGCATGATCTAAAGAGCAACAGCATCAGCATCACCCAAAGGCTCATTAGAACTGCAGCCTCTCAAGCTCACTCCAGATATATTGACTCAGAATCTTCATTTTAACAAGATCTTCAGGTAATCCAGATGCACAATAAAGTCTGAGGAGTGCAATATGTCTTGAGGACACGTTGCACAGCTGCTCACTGAACACAAAGTGTACTCTATAAACATATGTTAATGACAGAAATAAAGACCTGAATACTGTTTCTGTATGTCAATTTCATAATCTAGTATCCCAGCTGTTGGCATTACTTATGTTGCCACTTAAAAACCCGCCTGCCTATTTATTGTCTTAGCATCTCTTAGACTAGGCTCCTAGAGGGCAGGGATCCAATACAGTATTCCTTTTGAGACCAATTGAGATTAAGTTGAAAGTGTAAGTCTTTATCATCTTATGCTAAATTAGGTCATGCTAAGTAATCTTACTCTCAAGCAACACTAGTTTAAACAAATTCTGTTGACAGACCTGAAGAGCTATTATAATGCCTTGGATCATTAATCAGCAGTAAATTGCTAAAACACTATTTAATGACACTGATGGTCAAGTAAATGATAAGAGTATTTTGTTCACTCTGTTAAACTAGTTAAGAACCACAAAATGAAACAGAACAATTTTTAAAGCGGCTTTGTGTAGAACATATTGCTATTTACTACATTTCATTAAATTTAGTCAACAGAAGGCTAACTGGGATATATTTAAAATTTAGGTTATTATTTTATTTGTATGAATGTTTACAGTAACTGTCTCCCAAAGAAAAAATCTCAAAGACATTAACTTTATGGTATCAATACAACATTCTGAAGTAGAGCTGCTCCCTGAAACATAGGCTTCTATTCTAAAAATAAATCCCCACATGTCAATGATGTTTTGAACATTTTCTCCAACACACATCTTATTGCCCTTCTCAAATTATCCAAATAAAAAGTCTGGACATTCAGAGTTTTCATAAAAGGCTCTCAAGTCAGAGAGATATATTAGCTGAGCAAGTGCCCTTAATTCTTAGTTCATATTTAACATTTAGTGTTTCTGTTTTAAGAAAATGGTAAGACCAGCTTTGTGTAACTATTCTGAATCTTTAATGAGATGAACATGAAAAAGTTTTTTGGCGTAGTACTTCAAAGTATTTTGAACAAGTACTTCATGGTTGTCAGCTATAGTATTTCTATTACTATCAATACTTCTCATAATAGTACTTCTAATAATACTCCTTCTATTACTTTTACAACTACTACTATTATTACTATCACCACCACAACTACAATTACTTCGAGTACAAATCTTCCTTGAGATCACTGGGTTACATACCAGACTTTAAAATAATTGAATGTGTGAGAATCACTCCCACACAGTTTGCCTAGGAATATCAAAACATAAAGCTCTGAATTAAAGAAAAATGTAAAGATATAGAACCCTGAAAGTATAATTATATTTTCTATTCATGCTAAAGATTTGCAATTATGGCTTTGTGTGATCTTGGCCTTCCTTAAGGCTTAGAAAATCAAACATTTGATTATGCTTGATTGTGAATGCTATCAACAGTTGTGGCCCCCTACACCCTTTCAAAAGAACAATCCTTTATTATGCCAGTTGTTGTAGGGCCTCATTTTTCTCCTTCTACCCACAAGCAGTATAACCTAGAATAAAAGCTTGGCCCATGGAGTCAGACAAACATGGGTTCAAATTTGGGCCCTGCCACATGGTAGGTGTGTAACTCTGAGCATGTAATAATATCTATAAAACAGGGATAATAAATAATAGCACCTTCCACAAAGAATTGTTGCAAAGACAGACAATGAGATGCTGCACACTTCTGCATAGCACTCAACATCGTGCAGCAGTCATGGTTAAATAATTCATAAATCTTATTATTATTGCCTAGACTTGAAATATTAAAAAAAAAAGCAGAGTTTCTGCCAGGCATCAAATTCATTTAATTTTATGCCCAATAGAGGATATCTTTTAAAGGCCTGATTTTAGGAACTGGTGAACCTAGATTGCTCAGTCTTTTGAATTTCTTTTTTTTTTCCCTCAACTAGGATTGGATTCTCTGGAGAACCCTGACTCATACAACGCTCATGGTAATCTGTTGACTTCTCAACTTCTTTCTCTGGCTTATTGATTTTTGTCTTTGGAGTCAGAAAGGTAATCTAAACTTTTATTCCACAAATTTCAGTTAGCTTTGCTTTTCCAGTATTCATTCAGCCTCTATTTCTAGCACTCCAGTGGTTTTATGTTCACTATATAATTAAGCATTCCATTTCTGGATCGCTCTTAATTATAAGACATTTCTTTTCTTTTCTTTTCTTTTTTTTTGCGAAACAGATATCTTTGTTCCCTGTTACATAAAACTAGTAATACTGATTTAGGGAGCAGAATAGAATAAGCTTAAAGGTTAATTTACAAGATAGATGTTCAGATAATCCAGGACTGCTATCATATCTTTATTCTTAAAATGTAGTGTTGAAGAGAACCAGACATGGTGCTGGAGACATTGTTTTAATAGTACTAAAAACAGTGGTGCTATCACTTTCTTCTTTGATTTGGACATTATACAACTGCTAAATAAAACTTGAGTTAGGTAGAAAGAATTCACCTTTAGTCCAACTTGTAAGACGAGGTTTCTAAGAAAAGCATGGTGGTTTTCAAATTTTATGTGCCCTTTTAATATCCACGGATCATTTAAACTTCTACTAATCCAAGAAAATGGTTTCTCCTCTCATTTTCTATAAATAATTGCTAATGAACTTAAAATAATTTTAGTACCATTCTGTCCTAGAAAAATAGGCTTCCTCTTTTGGAGGCCCAGACTGACAAAACTCCTGGACTTTAATAAAGAGGAAAGCTGATAGATGAAGGCTAACCTGGATCTATCAGTTAGACCACATTACTAGAATTAGCCTGGCACTCACACTTGGGCCCCGGAGTTCTCCTGTCAAACATCAACAATTTCACAGAACACCAACTTCAGACAAGGCCACTCTGGATCATCCATCAATATGATGGATCAATGGAAAAATAAGACTACCCTCTGCTGTGTCTTTCTCAATGACAGTATGAGCCCTGCTTCATCATTCCACAATCTGGATAAGGGTTATTTAGATATCCAATCAGAAAATCATCCCAGCTTCCTCACAGTACTCACTCCAGAGAAAAGTCCCACTTTTTTTCTGGGGCTTATATTTGCCTAATCCAAAGCCAAATCCTAAATCTCCCTCCTGAGATGTCCCATATTTCCCTACTGTGTGTGTGCTCCCTCGCTGCAATGGGTCAGTAAACCCACCTTTGTTCAACTATAGGTGCATTCCTGGTGATCCTGGCTGAAAGAAGCTTACATCTTGTTATTGAGATGACACATAAGGGAAAAAAGACTAACTGGAATTTTAACAAATTGCAAACTTTATTGTAAATTTCTTATGGCCTTTGAAACATTGTTCTAATACATCTAGACAGAATGATGCCAATTTAGACATTAAATTCATTCGTAAGTACCCATTTGCATGTTTGTTACTATGAACTAAAAATCATTTTCTGATGGGGATCTTGATTTTGCCCTCCCTACATAGAGTTTTACTCTTGACTTCATTCCGATTAAAACTCAGAAGATCTCTTATTCTGGCACCTGTTTTCTGACACCCGTGTTTTCATAAGAGAATCAGCCTTATGTGACATCAGTTGATAAAGCGTTTAATGCTCCACTTGACTGGCTTCCCTGATAGCTCAGTTGGTAAAGAATCTGCCTGCAGTGCAGGAGACTCTGGTTCGATCCTTGGGTTGGGAAGATCCCCTGGAGAAGGGAAAAGTGACCCACTTCAGTATTCTGACCTGGAGAATTCCATGGGTTATGTAGTCCATGGGGTCGCAAACAGTTGGACATGACTGAGTGACTCTCACTTTCATTGACTGGCAATAAGGTATTAGTACACCAGGTACACCTCAGAGAAAATGATCTTGGATTTAGGGCTGTTCTGTACATTTCAAAAGCTTAGTCAAGAAAAACAATACTGTTAAGGTTAACCAGAAAGATACAAAGTATATGCTTCTTCTAGATACTCTAAAATCTACTCCTAGAATAAGCTGGATAAACAGAAACCTGTTAATACCTGAATCTCACGATGTTGATTCCCCCAGATAAATACGAGTTTTACCCTGTCTCAGTTTGGTACATTTCCATTGAACCCATACTCTAAAATTCTCTAGACTAATGTATACTATGCCAAGGTTTTTTTTTTTTTTTTTTTAAGTAGTCACATTACATAAGCATATAGATCATGAAAACTTCTGAGTGTGTTCCACAAGATCTGTTGTCAAGCCAGATGTCTTGCTCTTGCATTACTTTACAGGATCTCATGCTTGCTTACTTAGTTAAAATGTTCCTCTTTACACCTACTTTGCATCTGAATTATATTTCCAGCATGGATAATCTGAGTCACACACATAAGTAATATTCCTACTGCATGTCAGCCTCCAAAGGAGACAATTATGAGGAGACTATCCTAAGAAAGAAATCTCCAGGCTTTCATGAGACTCTAAGAGGGGAAACTTCCCATCTAACCCTTGAGCTTAAGTGGATTATATGAAAGTTTAAAATAAGCTCCAAAAAGCCAAGTAGAATTGGTTTCTGGAAATTTATGTTTGCACTGTCAATGACATAAAAGGCCTATTTGCTTTGAGAACTTTGATTTGACAGTTTGCTTTGAAGAAAAACAAACCTAAAAAGTATAAAGAAAGTAGCCACAGATTTTTAGTAGAGATTTTTTCTTTTAACTCTGAAATACATTACATAAAAACATGTAGGCCAGCATCACAGTAAAAGCAACCTTTATAAGAAGTTGGAAAGGTTAAAATGAGATACTGCAAAGGAACTGTGTGGTGGTCTGGTTGATAAAAAGGGGTGTGTGGCTGCTTTATCGTAACTGCCTATTTTAAAAGCTGTGCATCTATGAGTCATCTCAGCTAACAATGAGGTAAGCACAGATTACCTTGTATTTAAACACTACAGAAGGTAGGAATACGTCAGGACCGATCCAGCTGGGGTGCCCTGAGCCAAAGTGGAACACAAAGCCAAAATCTACTGGCAGAAGCAAGATTCAAATGCTGGGCATGGCACATACGAGCAACAAATCCAAAACGGCAGAACCAAGTTCCATAGCAGTGTTTGAAATCAAGTCAAGTGTCAGAGCAAGTACAAATTGCCCACCCAAAAACTGTGGGCTCTAGGTAATTTCTGTGAATAGCAGTGGGAATTTGTGGTTGGTTTGTAAAAGTTTGTAAGAGCACGGTGTATAGGAGGGTAGGATGGTCTTAAAATCCATAAGAGATAGAGGAGAAAATTTTAATGGTATATATATATATATATATATATATATATATATATTGCATATACCATTAAATTTTTTGACACTCAAAATATATGACATTGCTCTATGTAAGTCTAACATATTAACTAGTAAATGGTAATCTGGTGGCAACGATCGATTCAGGATATTCCAACTAGAGTGAAGCAGTTTATTCACTGGGCTTCCCAGGATGGCATTAGGGGTAAAAAAAAAAGTGACAGTTGCTCAGTCTTGTCTGACTCTCGTGACCCTATGGACTACACAGCCCATGGAATTCTCTAGGCCAGAATACTGGAGTGGGTAGCCTATCCCTTCTCCAGGGCATCTTCCCAACCCAGGGATAGAACCCAGGTTTCCCACATTGCAGGCAGATTCTTTACTAGCTGAATCACAAGGGAAGCCCAAGAATACTGGAGTGGGTAGCTTATCCCTTCTTCAGTGGATCTTCCTGACCCAGGAATTGAATTGGGGTCTCCTGCATTGCAGGTAGATTCTTTACCAACTGAGCTATCAGGGAAGCCCCAGAGGTAACTAACCTGCTTGCCAATGCAGGAGATGTAAGAGATGCAGTTTAAATCCCTGGGTTGGGAAGTTCCCTTGGAGAAAGGCAGGGCAACACACTCCAGTATTCATGCCTGGAGAATTTTCAGGACAGAGGAGCCTCTGTGAGTTACAGTACATAGGGCTGCAAAGAGTTAGATATGACTGAAGTGACTTAGCATACAAGCAGTTTATTCATCTGTCCTGGAAATCCCCTTAGTATACTAAATAAGGAAGCAATATAATCCAGCTTGCAGCAAACATTTATATCCACCTTGAGGAGACAGTGATGATTGATGGAGAGAAGGGTAGAAAAAACTGTAGAAGAATTACTTAGTATCACTAGTCAAGCCATACTTGCAGAGGGGTTATTTTAGAATTCTCAATTGTGTTTAAGTAACCTATGTAATTTGTATTGTATGTTTTTTTTTACATGTCACTTATATGGACTAGCTAATAGTTACTATATGTTTTTAAAGATATAGTAACTATATCTTTCCCCTCTCAAGAGATTTGTGGGGTTGGGGTTGAAAATTAGCAGCTTTTAATCATGGTTTGGTCTTTCTGGTGACTGGTCCTCATCTAGGAGTCATTCAGGAGCCAACCTAGAGTTGCCTCAATAGAGCAAAAGATGCTTGGTGGCTCAGTCAGTAAAGAATTTACCTGCAATGCAGGAGACCTGAGTTTGATCCCTGGATAGGGACGATCCCCTGGAGAAGGAAATGACATCCCACTCTAGTATTCTTGCCCTGGAAAGATCATGGACAGAGGAGCCTGGTAGGCTACAGTCCACGGGGTCGCAAGAGTAGGACATGACTTAGCAACTAAATCACCACCTCAGTGATATAATCACTTGGAAATTACAAAGGTTTCAGGAGCTCTGTGCCAGGGGCCGAAGGCCAGAGACCAACATATGTGTTTCCTATTATCTCTCAGGAGTAAAAGTATATGTAGCTAGCAAGTGTATCATATTTCAAAACTTGGTTACATTAGGAAAAAACTTTTCGAGAATGTGGTAGGGGAGGTGTCTTAGCTATTTCACTCAAAGAAGGGGAGGGAGAAGTGACTTGAGATGTAACAAATGACAAAGTGCATTCCAGAACTCACCTTTTTCCTAAAAAGGTGACAATTCAGGCTTTATAAGGTAGCAGGTCTGTGCATACCCATCTATTAACAGTAAGTCTTGCAACCATGATATACTTCGACTACACAAACATTTTTCATTGCTTTATTGTAATAATCTCATTATAGTTAATCACTTAAAAATTCCCCATGTTACTATTAACACTATCTTAATTTTTCTCATAAATGGAAGAAATATGTTTATGATGACTATGCAAAATGTTTGAGGTCACCCTGAAAATGCTACTGAGTTGCCTATTAGAACTGATTTCAACAGGAAAGTCAGTTGAGGTGTCCTTCAAATAAATAAGTAACTTGGAGATCTCCGTCATAACATGTTACTGGTGGAAGGAAAACTTGTACTTATAGAAATAATACCTGCTTTCATTAAAACTATGTCTCTAACTCTAGAAAATCAGAATAAACAATCCAAAGATAAGTTAGATTATGTCATTATGTTGTTGTTCAGTTGCTCGATCATGTCCGACTCTTTATGACCTCATGGACTGCAGCACGCCAGGCTTCCCTAACCTTCACCATCTCCCAGAGCTTGCTCAAACTCATGTCCATAGAGTCAGCGATGCCATCCAGTCATCTCATCCTCTGTCATCCCCTTCCCCTCCTGCTTTCAAGCTTTACCAGCATCAGGTCTTTTCTAATGAGTCAGTTCTTCATATCAGGTAGCCAAAGTATTGGAGTTTTAGCTTCAGCATCAGTCCTTCTAATGAATTTTCAGGATTGATATCCTTTAGGATTGACTGGTTTGATCCCCTTGCAGTCCAAGGGACTTTCAAGAGTCTTCTCTAATACCACAGCTCAAAAGCATTAATTCTTCTGTGTTCAGTGTTCTTTATGGTCCAACTCTTACATCCATACATGACTACTGGAAAAACCATAGCTTTGACTATATAGCTTTGTTGGCAAATCAGACTAAACGATCTAAATATGTTAGATTATTGCATTATAGCTACTAAGTATTAAGCTCCTATATGTTCTAGACACTGTTCTATGTGTTATACACATTGGTTAAGACACTCAACAGTTCTATTACATAGGCATTTCTACAGACCAGTAAACCAAGCTTGGCGAGTTAATTACTTTGCCTCAAATCACACAGCTATTAAGTTGCAGAGATATGATTTAAAATTATTATTTTTTGGAGTAGTAATATGTGGAAGCTTCATTTTACTGTGGAAGGGGAATCCTATATTATTTGGATTGTTCAGCCTTGACCAGCATCTAATTTTGCTCATGGAAACAATTTCCTTTTTTAAAATAATTTTATTTATTCATTTATTTTTTGGTTGTGCTGAGTCTTTGGTACTGCATAGGCTTTTCTCTAGCTGCAGTACACAGGCTTCTCATTTCAGTGGCTTCTCTTGTTGCAGAGGACAGGTGCTAAAGCATGCAGGCTTCAGTAGTTGCGGCACGTGGGTTCAGTAGTTGCAGCTCCCGAGCTCCAGAGCACAGGCTCAATAGTTGTGGTGCACAGGCTTAGTTGCTCTGTGGCATGTGGGATTCTCCCAGGCCAGGGATTGAACTCTTGTCTCCAGCATTGGCAGGCAGATTCTTTACAACTGAACCACCAAGGAAGCCCCAGGGTTTGGATCTTGAATAAATCTGAAGTTTTTACTTTATCTGCTCTGACACATTGCTTCCTACTACGTGTATCTGATCTATGCCCAGAAAATGAGAGTCAGCGGCCCCAGGCGCTGTGGCGGATACTCCCACAGGGAGAAGCAGTGTGGTGCCAAGTCTCAAGGTGCATCTGACCTCAGTCCTGCAGTGTTGTTTCTACCAGTTGTGACTACTTAGTAAAATCTGTGGTAATTTCTTCTTTCTGTTTCTATTCCTGAAAATGTGCCCCCTTTACTTAAAAAAATAATAATAATGAAGAAAGTACTAAGTTATCATTGGTGGAAATGCATTTTGAGATGTTCTCCAGGAGCAAGATAGATTGGCATAGGTATTGATTCAAAGGTGACCATTTAAATGCTTCCATTTTTGTAGAAAGGAGACATGTTTGGAGGCAGACTAGTCATAATTACACAAAACTAGTTGTCTTTGAAAAGATGATGAAGAGACCACCAAGGCTTGTGTGAGATCTTGTGTAAGTGCTCCATGGGGCCTCAAGCACCATCTTGATCTTGATCACATTTTTAAGGTAATCACACTTCAGTCCCATATTTGTGAACCATAAGTAACTCTACAAGCTCACATGCATCTCCTCATTCTGACAGGCAATGGCTCACAAGAATAGTTTCCTTTAAATGCAGAATTTATAAAGATTCAGTTTTTTTACAATTGTCCAAACAAGCTGAACTGCATACAAAGTCTGAAAATCTGTAGTCAACATGATTGATACAATTAATGGTTTCAATTAAGTGGATATTTGAGCCTGCTATATAGTTTTCATATATTTTTATAGAAGTATATTTCTTAGAGATGGTATCAATCTTCAGATATTGGTTATGCTAAACTGATATTTATTAATTATTAAATATTTGGTGTCCCTTAAACATAAAAGTCAGAGCAAATATTTGTACCTAAATATTCTCTATATTTATTTATACAAATACAATCTAACAGTTTGACATAAGTCATCATGTCTTATAATTTGGATCTGAAATAAAGTACTGTTATCTATTAGACTGCATCATATTTCTATTTTTATATATAATAAATAACAAACTATCAGAAATATTACATGAATGTATGTATATGTGCACATGTGAATACATTAAGTGAAAATTATTTCACATGTATTTCATATGAATTTGTGTGTGTGTGTGTGTGTGTGGATATATATATATATCACATGCATATATACACACATAAAATTAACTATTCTGGCTACCAAAGTTTGTATATATGACACTGCAATGAGAAATGTGATGATATTATTATGAAATTTAAATGGCCAAAGACAATTATAAACACAGTTATAGAGATGTTGATAAAATGATATCTGGAAGCTTACTATTTACATTTGGGGAGTGAGTTTTTTATTACCTATTTATATTGCCACTTGCTGATGAAAGCACAGCACATTATTATTTCAGGATGTTAAAGAAAAAAAACTATTATCATATTTGAGAAAGTCAATAAACATTTTTCATAGATGGATATTAAGTCAATGGCTAATCTTAGATCTAGCATTTTAGTACTCAGCCCAAAATACTGTTATCTAAACATTCATTTCTGCCTGCATATTTCTGTCACATTAGTACATACTTTTACAACCTCTACTTCCACTCTTCCCACTAACCATTGGTGGGTGGGCAGAAGGCTTCATCTAATAATAGCAAGCAGTAATGCAAAATGTTTAGGGGAGAGTATTGCAATAACATCAGTAAATCTATTACTATGTTTAAAAGAAAATCTAGTGACTACCATAAGCCTTAAATATATGTGAGCATATCTGGAAAGTTTTTCAATCTATGACACTTTACGTTTGTTCAACACTTAGTATTTTTCCAAAAACTCTTCACATATATTAAATTGCCATAGCCGAAAGATGCAGAAAAGATATTAATAGCATTGTCAAGCAAGATGTGGAAATCTGAATCTCGGTGAGAGCAAACGACTTACTGAAGGGCAATCTGTGGTTAAGGGAAGAACTAGAGGAGATTAAAAATATAGGTCTTCTGATTTCTCGCTCAGGGCCATGTACTCTTAGCAGATGAACGTGACCCCAACAGTCACCGAAGACAAACTGAGCCAGAGTGTGTGTGAAGTCTCACGTCAGCACCAACATGAACTGATTTCGTGAGCTTCAGCTCTAGAATTCTTCATTTACTTTGGGCTATTGCTTCTTATCATATCTTGAAGTTGTTAAACACCCGTAGAATGTTTGGATTGGAGGCTTGTAATTGTCTGAAGATGCAGACTGAAATAGGATCATGTGTAGAAATGAGGAGAGTAAGAAGAAGCAGTGCTCTTGATTCATAATTGGAAAGTTATTTTGGAGACCAATAGCTCTGGGGGTGAACAAGTCTACAGCCAAGACTAAGGACAGAATGGTTTGCTAATTATGCTCCAGGTAACTCCACATTCCTGTTTCCATGTCTTAAGGCTTTTCCCCATAGAAACACACTCCCTTTTCCTTTCTGCCTGAGATGTCATGCCTCTTCTACTAGGAAGTCTCCACTTTGAGCATTGTGGATGTGGAAAACTGTCTTGTCTAAGACTCTTGTTTTATAGTTGAAGAACGATAGCTAGAGGATTCTGACTTGCCTAGGTACACAATGAGTGAAATTCTGGTCTCTTAACTCAGTTGTGTATGTTTTGCCTTCTGTACAAAGCAACAATGAAGTTTTTTTTTAATCTTAAAAATTATTCACTCAGCCCAGAGCTGACTTCAGTGCAAAAGAATGGAGAGGTGTACTTGTTACTTATTGTTTATTTAAAATATAATTGAGTATTCCTGCATAAGGAAAATATCTCAAATTTTTAGATCAAATGTCACTGACTCCATTAAGTCTTTCATCTCAGCAAATTGAAGTTCTCTCTCCACTGAACTTCTCTAGAACATTCCTAAAACTCTTATGACACTTCTTTTTCAGTTTATTGTTTATATGACTAAATTCTCCTACTTAAACACAAATTCTTTGATCATAGTATACTTAAAGATAATCTTAGATAGTCTTATCTATCTCCTACAAAGTAATAATATACATAATAAATTCCTAACACGAGTATTTTGACTATGTGAAAAAATGAATATGTAAATACTGAATATGTGAATAAAATGATTAGCAATTGCTTTATGTTATAAAGTTGGCATGATATAACTGGAATAGAAGAGGTTTATGCCATTAAAATAGTTCTTAATTCTCACACAAGACCAATCAGGCATGGAAATAAAAAGATAAGTATCACTGTGTATACATCCTCTGGCTCATTTAGATCAAAACCTGGGGTAGCAAGAAAACATAAGCAGTATTGAGATTTTATTTTGGATTCAAGCATTTCTTTTCTTCAGTATTATTGAGATATAATTGTCACACATCATTTTATAAGTTTCAGGTGTACATCATGATGATTTGATATAAGTATATATTAGAAAGTGGCTATTACAATAATGTTTCTTAACACATCTACCATCTTATATAATTGCCATTATTTGTGTGTGTGCTGAGAACTCCAAGATCTACTCTTAGCAGCTTTCAAATATATAACACTCTTTAGTTACCTATAGCCCCTATACTGTATATTGCATACTAAATCCCCAGAACTTACTCATCTTGTAACTGCAAGAATATTCCTACTGACCACTTTCACTCATTTCCCCCAAGCCCCTGCCCCCGGCAACTACTAATCTACTCTGATTCTAGGAGATTTTTTTTTTGTTTTTTAGATTTCATATGTACATAAGATCATACAGTATTTATCTTTCTCTGACTTAATTTAGAATAATGCCCTCAAAGTACATTTCTGTTGTTATATGTGGCAAGACTTCCTTCGTATTTTATGGCTAAATGATATGTGTGTGTGTGTGTGTACTTATACATAGTTGGCCAAAAAGTTCCTTTGGTTTTTTAAGTAAAACTATTAGTTCTACTTTTAATTTTTGAGGATCCACTCTATTATTTTCCTTAGTGGCTGAACCAATTGACATTTCCACCAACGGTGTACAAACTGTTACTCCACATTCTTGCAAACGCTTGTTATTTCTTGACTTTTGATAACAGTCATTCTAACAGGTGTGAGATGAGAGCTTACTGTAATTCTGGTTTGCATTTTCTTGATGACTAGTGATGTGAAAGCCCGTCAAGTACCTGTTTCCCAGTTATATATCTTCTTTGGAAAAAAAAAATACCTATTGAGTTTCCTTTGCTCACTTTTTATCAGTTCTTTTTTTTTTTTGCTGTTATTGTTTTTGCTGCTATTGTATTAATATACTGTTTGGATATTAACCCTTTATCAAAAATATGATTTGCAAATATTTTCTCCCATTCAGGTGGTTGTTTTTTACTTTGTTGATCATTTATTTTGCTGTGAAGTTTGATGTAGTTCCAGCTGTTTATTCTTGATTTGTTGCTTGTGCATTTGGTGTCATACCCCCAAAAAATCATTGCCAAGACCAATGTCAAAGAGCTTTGTCTATGTGTTCTTACAAGAGTTTTATGGCTTTAGGTCTTTCAAGTATTTCTTTAGCATCATTCTGGATGATAATACCATTCCTAAAAAATTTACAATTGCCAAAAAGAAGAATGAACTTTAAGGCTCACTTTTAAAGTTAGTTTTTAAAGGTGCTTTTAGCAAATGAGGCAATGAAAATTGTCTCTTTTGACTCTGCAAAATGTTGGAAACACTGAAATCAACCTAAAGCCCTACTGTGGGAGGCCAGACTGCAACTCTGTCATAATTTATAGCATTTCTTTCTTTAGTTTCTTTACTGACTTTTTGGGTCTATATTATCACATAAGAGGTCATAAAATAAAATTATATTCTCATAAGTATGAAAATAATTGTAATATTCTTATCTGTGGCTTGATATCAAGGCCCAATGGAGGTAATCATACAGTGTGCTTTTGCAGCAATTCTAACAGATCTTCTGAGACCCCTTTGTTTTCTGCAAAGCCTTCAGCACACCAGGAAGATTTTAAACTGTCATTCATTTAATAATGACGGTCATGTGCAGAATGCTGTTATGCAGTCACTTAACTATAGATGATGCAAATTTGAAATCCGAGGGACCCAATTCCATTTTTGTAGATCAATAAATTGTACTGTGCTGTGCTCTCTGATAATAGAGAGAAGGCCTCTGTGAGTGTCCCCAAGTTATTACAGAGAATATTTGCATGATTACAGGTCTGCTTTCAGGAGTTTGCAATCAATAAAAACAAAAACAAAACAGAATCAAAAGCAATAATGGTTGGGCCCAGGAAAGATATATATCTATATCTATGTTTGGTTCCTTAATTTTTCCCAGTTTTAAACTTATTTTTGGAGTTTCTTCTCTCTATCCCTAGGTTGACTTGTATTCTACAGGGTTTATTATCTAAGTAATTTGAGATCACCCTTTTAATAAATTCTTTACATTTCAGGAAGAGAAAGGAAATTAGAAATGGTCATTAATAAGTGTACTGTCCAGAAAAGATTAGTTCTTCAAATGGTGTTTTCTATACTGTTATGAAGCTTATTTAAGCAGTTAGTGATTTTTTTAAAACTTGATATTTATGAATAATTGTCAAAAAATATATACTATATGGTCTGATATTAAGTAATTTCCCATGCTGGTGCTCATTAGTATGAAGGTCAGCTTAAGCTTGTCCGGTTTAAAAGGAACCTACTGGATACAAAAGTACCCAAGGTTCCGAACACTAGCTTAAAGTGCTGTATACCTGTCTCACTAAGTTTTTGTATTAATTCTTGTCTCTGTGACTCAATTTCTTCATCATAACATGTACATGACTTTAGATATATATGTAAAAACTACACACACATACATTGTCATCCCATCTTTCTCCTTGACCAATTTCATTAATATTGAACAACAGTGTTACAAGGAAGAAAATGGAAAGAGAGTGATTGTTTTTTTAAAAAAATTAGAGACTAAAGCAGACTGGTAAATAAGGAATGAATAAAGATGTCTACATGAGGACTTGCAGACAAAAGGCAATATTCACCAAGGGTTTGCAGCTTGAAGGATGAAAAAAAGAAGAGAGGTAATGATATGTACTACTTCCACACAGAACAGGAACAAACATGGGAATTCTGACTGTGAGAGAACTGATGTTAAAAAAAGAAAATATATCCTTGAAAGAGGAAAAAGGAAAATGAAAACTAACACTGATGTTTGAACTTGGGATAAAGTATATCCTATGGAAATATGGAAATCTCCCATTTGATTTGAAGGGGGACAGGAAGACAAATTAGTTTTCAAAATGCTGAGTTTGAAGTGACAGCAGACTACCCATGTATATGTCAAACTGACATTTGGACATTTGAGACTGAAGTTAAAAAGAGAGGTGAGAGTTGCAGATTGGTTTTGGGGAATATTCTGGAGGTGATAATTGAAGCCATAAAAAAGAATAGAGTTTCCAAGGGAGAGTGAACAAAATGACATGGAAAAATGTCAAGTTTGATATGATAAAAAGTAATCGATGGATCATGTAAATGATCATGTTCTAAAATAACCTGTGATTTAAGTGTTAATCCAGAAAATTTTTAAATAAAGAAAATTGTGAAGGTGGAAAAAGAAATATAAATCCAATTCTTTAGCAGTTTCAGAAGAAAGGTATTCTAGGAAGCAAAACTATATTCTTACATCACCATCAACAATAATATACAACCAAAAGTTCTTCCTAGCTTTCAGACATAGAGAAATCTTCATTTAAATTCCTATTCTTCCTTTTGATAACTGCTAACTGCTTCCTTTTCATACTGTTCATGGGGTTCTCAGTATGATAGGGGAAAACAGAGAATGAGATGGTTGGATGGCATCACTGACTCAATGGACATGAGTTTGAGCAAGCTCTGGGAGTTGGTGATGGACAGGGAAGCCTGGAATGCAGTCGATGGGGTCGCAAAGAGTTGGACGCTACTGAGCAACTGAACTGACTGAATTTCTTCCTAACTGCTTCCTTAGCCTTTACACATTCCTCTTGTTCCTTATAAGGATGGATTATCTCTGAGGATTGGGAATTGCTATCTGGGAGAATGAGAGTGAATGTTGAGTATGGATAACATACACCCTTTGTGATACATCTGTGGTACATGGAATGAGGCTCAGGATGAAAACATTGAATTTATAAGTGCTAAGTTGTATCAACTGGCAACTTTCTCAAGCCTTATATACTCAGCTGATACAGTGAAGGATGAGGCATCCTTTAGCATGTGCTCAAGCCTGGGAATCTTGGGCAGGTGCTGCAGAAAAACAGAGGAGCAAGATTAAGATAGGGATTCATAGAGGGGTAACAAAAGACTCAGGAAGCAACAGTGGTACATAAAAAGAAAAAATCTTTGGGATAGGTGAAGGAACACCAAGGGGTCAGGATTAATAGAAACAAAGAGAGACAAGCAGAGAAACCAGGAGATACTGAGATCAAGAGCTGGAGTTTTCTGAGAGGTGGAAAAGGATGTGTGATAAGAATTATCCAGAGTGAAGTAAGCCAGAAGCAAAAACAACAATACAGTATATTAACGCATATATATGGAATTTAGAAAGACAGTAACGAGAACCTAACATACGAGACAGCAAAAGGAACGCAGATGTATAGAATAGACTCGTGGCCTCTGTGGATGAGGGAAAGGGTGGGATGATATGGGAGAATGGCATTGAAACATGTTAATTATCATATGTCTAAGCAATAGCCGGCCCAGGATTGATGCTTGGGACTGGTGCAACGAGATTTCCCGGGGGGAGGGAGGAGGGAGGGGTTTCTGGAGGGGGAGCATATGTAAACCCATGGTGATATCATGTCATTGTTTGGCAAAACTAATTAAAAAATTAAAAAAAATAAAAAAAGAATGAAGTCATGAGAGACTCATGTTTAGACTTCTGAAGTTGTTAACAAGTGCACAGTCCTGGGCATGTGAGTGGATAGTTGAAACTGAATAGACAGCAGAGGTAAAATGTTTAGTAACTGTGAGACTAGGTCACTTACATGAATGAAGAAATATCCTAGATTAGCATGAAGGAAGCCTGCAATTCGAACTCCAAAGTTTTGAATGAATAAAGGGACTGACAAGGAGGGAGGTAACTGTGAGAGGTCAATGTCAGTGACAAGAAGGGTTGGTTAAGAAGGCAAAGTTTTAGACCAGGATGGGAGAGTAACGCGTAGAAGAGGAGGTGGGATACAGACCAGCTCTTCATCCTCTGAGCATAAGGACTATGGGGTTTGACAGAATGGTCAGCCTTCTCTTGAAACAACTGCAGAACAAGCAGCATCCTCAGGGGATGGTCAGATTTCAATCAAGGCAGGAAGCAAAGAGACCATTGAATGAATTATTTACTAGAAATAAATATTCTGGGGAGGATAGGGAAGGGTGCAGGGGAAAGTCTGAAGTAGGAGTAAAGAAACTACTTTAGGGCATAAAAGTAAGCAAGAGTACATATGCTGTGCTAAGTCATTTCAGTCGTGTCTGACTCTGTGACCCTATGGACAGTAGCCTGCCAGGCTCCTCGTCCATGGGATTCTCCAGACAAGAATACTGGAGTGGGTTGCCATGCCCTCCTCCAGGGGATTTGCTGGACCCAGGGAGTGAATCTGTGTTTCTTACATCTATTGCATTGGCAGGCAGGTTCTTAACTACTAGTGTTACCTGGGGAGAGAGTATGAGAAGGAAAAAAGACATGAGTAGGCATAGGATTTGGGGATAAGGCTAGAAGACCACCAGGTCTGAGAGGCATACTGACTCAAACACTGCAACACTGTCACTGTTTCCTTCTCTGATAAGTGATAATGCCCATGATGAGGTTTATAAGACTGGCAAGGGCCCTACAGGAGTAAGTGCCACCAGTAGTTTTACTGAAGGGGAAAAAAGAGACCTAGTCCAGAAGTGGCAGTGATAGGCATAAATATATCCCATGTTGCTGAGAATTACACATGCATATCTTACTTTTTTCCATATATATATATATATATATATATATATATATATATATAATTGGCAGAGTGTGATTTAAAAGGAGTTCTATTTGTATTACTTTTCCTATTTTGTTATTTTATATTCTTCCCTCCTTTCACTTTCTATTCCTGATGTTGTGTCTTTCTGTAGCAGATTCAGCGTGGCACAGATGTCCCATACACTGCAGTGCAAAGGAAATGGTTTCCTTAGCAACAATAACCACACAAAAGCCTGAAGAAATTTCTCTGCTACTCATGTGGCATTTTAGCATTTAAGGAATCCAAACAGTAGGATAGAATAATGAACATCTGATTGAAACATATAGCAATGGAGATGAGGAATGAATGCAAAAAGGCATGTGCTATTCACACAGTTGATGAAGTGATTTTAAGTGACCTGAACTTTAGCATCAAGTTTCCTTATTTTTTCCCTCAGTGAAATAGGCAAAATTATATCTAGTTAAGTAGGCTGAAATATATTCTTAGAGGACAATTTCACTGTCTCCTGAATCTGATAATCAGAAGCAAAAAGTTTCTGCAGGACATTATAAGATAATGTCTTGGACAATAATGTAATGTATGATAGATGAGGCTTTTTTTTATTCAAAGAGAACTTTCATGAATTTATTATTCCTAGACACATCCCTCAGGAGGAATTTTAAGAATTTATATCTTTTCCAGGTTTCCACTACCAAATTTTTACTTTAGAGCGATTTTTGTTTTAATTTTTAGCTGTAAGACAAAACCAAATCAAAACAAAACAACCTAGCAAACTACTGTTTTCCATTTTAGCAATTCTAAAGTGAAGTTTGAGGTCATCATAATTATGTCTGAAAATACATTCACTTTCCACCTCTCTCTTTTTTTGGTGGGAAAAAATTTTTTAATGAATGATCATTTGATTGGAATTTCTTGCCAGAATATTCACCTAATGACAATACGGTAGTAGTGGTAATAAGAATGTGGGAAAGAAAAAAGGGAATTTGCAAATATGTGCAATTATTATAGTTAGTTGGAATGTCTTTAAGCTCTCTGTTAACGTCTTAATATCCTGCTGAGACACCCTGGCAAGATGAGGAAGACTGTGCTAAACAAGTTTCATAATCTGACAGAGGAGAAGTTCAAAGATGATCGCTGACTGTGCAAGGCGATCGCTAGCGAGGGGCCCACTGCACATGGGCCCCCGAAGACTGACGACAGACGGTGAGACCTCTCTGCAGGGCTTGGAGGCCACATGGGCCCTCACACACCTTCCCAAGCCTGTCCACTGTGACAATTAGTGGAGTCTCCTCAAGCATTTGGCCATTAGGTTTATGAGGCAAAGCAACATTGATTCTAGGAGTATGAGTTTTGGGAAACCAGTAGCATGAAAAAGCAATAAACTAGAGCCACTCAAGAGAGTGAGGTAATGAGCCAGACCTGAGGTCCCCAATAAAAATTAACTGGGTGCCATATGACCTCAGTCATCCATAGTCGTGTTTTAAATCCCCAGGCAGATGGCTCTTCTCAGAGGCAACCCTAAGAGCTATGATAAATTCTGTTGGTAGAAGTACTATGTGCCCCTTCAAAAATAAACTATCCAGATCATATTTTTCAAATCAAAATACCCAATGCCTATGCTGAGTCTGTTCTCCACTGGTGAGGTCACTGGAAAGAAAGTATGTAAAGTTTACACAGTGACCAAGATTACAGTTAAAGTATTAAGCAATAATACATCAGAAGCATAGTACAAATAGAGTGTCTAAGACAGCAAACAAGTATAAGTTTATGAGATTCTTTTAAATTTGATTTAATTCAGAATTTAGGAACTAAATTAAACGTGATCAAATCAAAGAACTTTTTGAATAGATTTTTTTCTTTTAATTGGTAACACTGTATCAGCAGAACATGATTAATTTACATGATAAAAGGGAGACCATAATTTTTCAAATTCTGCCAATATGGGAGCTACATTGAGTTTAAAGGATCACCACCAAATATGCCGTGGCATAACCAAGGCTAGCTGGGCTGGATAACCATCGGAGAACAATGCACACTTGCCTGGTGATCTGACTAGGTGCTCTCTGAAGGAGAGACTAGGCTCATGCAAAATAACTCTGCTTTTATTCTGCCCAATGTTTCAATATCACAGGAGCTAATTTTATTCAGTCTGTGGGGTTGGATTAACCCTGAAAGTTGACATCCTACATTTCATATATATTAAAATATACATAAAATATTCTGCTTCAGATCAAGTATTATTACAACTGAATACTTGGAAGTTTTTATAGTGATGACAGGGATCTTAATTCTGTCCAGTGATCCAGTTATTTATCAATTTTAATGGTGATTTGTTTAGCAAAGGAATTTGGGCAACTTTTGAAGTTCTTTGGAATTAGACTTATTTCTGCTTTTATATTGTTTTTTTAATATAAGCAACTAGGAGTCATGGTCTTAGTGTCATTAAAAGCTTTAGCTCTCTCCACTTATATAAGTGTGATTAAAAATTAACCTCAAAATATGTTATCCTCTGTCTCTACAGTCCTTATTCAGTTAAATCAACAGAGTACATGCTGCTGTCATTTATCTCTGAATTCCAATTGTAACACTAATGCTTAACCCAGAGCAAGTGACTTTATCCCTTTGGCCCCCTTTCCTTCTATCATAAAGTGGTTATGATGATACTTAATTTGAAGAACTGGTATAGTGGCTAAATAAAAAGTTTATATATAACGGGGCTTCCCTGCTGGCTCAGCGGTAGAGAACCCATCTGCCAACACAGGAGATGCTGCTTTGATCCCTGGGCCAAGAAGATCCCTTAGAGAAAGAAATGGCAACCCACACCAGTATTCTTACTTTGGAAATCTCGTGGACAGAGGACACCGGTGGCCTATGGCCCATGGGGTCACAGAGAGTTGGACACAACTTAGTGACTAAACAACAAAACCAAACATATAACATATCCAAAAATGTCTGCCTTGTATGAAGCACTTAATAACTGTTCTAGGTCATTTCAAGACATTTATTTTTATTGTTGTTGTTATTTTCACATACTATATCATTAAAACGTGTAAGTAAAAGATTAAAACATTTGCTTTTCATTTTATTTTCTTTCACAGGCAACACAGCCTTACTGTTAGCATCCCTTCAGAAATTTCTCACATTTTCTCATTTTTCAGTTCATGTCACTGATAATCTACTTTGTCCTAATCCTGCAAGACTTCTTACTGACAGAGAAGCACCATTTAGTACTTCTCGATTTTAAATTAAGAAAAATGGAAAATGACAAATTCGTTTACTTCTTCATTCAGGCAAGGAACATTTAGAAGGCAGCTGAGTACCTTAAAACAGCATGGTTTGGGTGTCCCAGGATGCCACATATTAGCTCTGTGGTGCAGACAGATCATTAAACCTCCCTGCGCCTCGGTTTAGTCATCTTTAAAATGAGGATAATGCTTGAGTTTGGCATTACAGAGACACTGCAAAGATGGCGATTCCAGGAAGGGTCACGAGGCTGATATTTGAGATGGTCCATCAAGAACCAGAGGATTTTAGAAAGTCAGAGATGTGGGAAAGTTTCCCTAGGTGACATCAGTAGGAAAATGTCTCTTGATCTCCAACCTGTGGCTCATAGAACAGTGTGAGCAAACGCATGGAGGTAGGAAATCTGAGAGCATGTTTAGGAAATGGTAATCACCTTGCGCAAACAAGGTGATTAAGGAATAGAGTGAGAAAAGTTTGAAACATCAGACAGAGGACAAATCCTGAAGGCCTTGACAATCTGGAAACTCTGACTACTTTTTGGGGAGTATTAGAAAAGGCAGAAAGGCAAGAATGGACATGGGCATGGTGAGAAGGAATACATTAGTGAAAAGTATACCAACGAGATTAATCTTAACCAATAATTAGGCTAACTATTTATCATAGCTAAATCTCACTGCTGAGAGAGGGCTTAATAGAGTTGTCCAGCTATGACGACTGAAAGGATAGTGTTATTTATTAACAGCCACAATAGCAAAGAGGAGGAAGACAAACAAAGTTCAAATGATTTGTCCTACAGTTACATCCAGAGGTCAGCAGAAAGTAGACTCTTGAATGAGCAAGCTATATATAGAAGAATCCATGCACTGTATAATACCATGGACACTTTAAATATCCTAACACTATTAAAAAGTTCTATCAGATAACACGCCTTTTTACATCTTTATAATTTTTATAATTTAAGTGACACAGTTGATTTTAAAATAGTAGTTTTTTTCCTCACTGCTAATCAATAATATAAAAAACTATTATTCACAGCATCAAGACCTAGAAAAATGTATGTAATCAAGCTACAGAATCCTACAGATGAATGCATAATCTACAAGGCTGAAATTTTATTCCACTCAATACTTCTGCCCTAGATCTCTTATGTTAAATATGGAAACTAACCAATTCTTGATCTGAGTTCATTTCTCTGTTTTGTAAGATGAGTTTAAAAAGCCTGAAAGTGAAAGTGGCTCAGTCGTGTTCGACTCTTTGTGACCCCATGGACTATACAGTCCATGGAATTCTCTAGGCCAGAATAATGGAGTGGGTAGCCTTTCCCTTCTCCAGGGGATCTTCCCAACCCAGGGATCGAATCCAGGTATCCCGAATTGTAGGCAGATTCTTTGCCAGCTGAGCTACAAGGGAAGCTAGCCAAATATGCAGTTTATAATTTTACTGAAATAAAAGTAAAATAAAATATGCAGTCTATAATAAACAAGAGGCTTCCTTACTATAGCCCCTTTATTCTAACATTTCTAGATAACTAACTCCTCTGAAAAAGCAAATTCAAAGTTGACAGGCAATGTTAACTTTCAAGCTTTTATTTCTCTTTACTTTCTCTACTACTTCTCTTATTGGCCATTTCAGAAATATCAGAATGCTAATGGGATTGCTTTATTCCAGGTAATAAGTGAGTATTATACAAAAAGAGATGGAGCCAGTCTCCTGAATAACTTGAAAACCTCAATAATAATGAATAGTCCATCAATATACCTATAACCAGCCACAATGCATAATAAATATGATTTTTTCTCTCTCACAGAAATTTCTGATTAAAATGTTAACTCATACATCAACTATCCAATCAGATATTTACTTTTAGAGGTAAGGATATAACAAAAAATTAATCCTTTAATCAGGTTGTACCTGCATTTATTATATAATGGTAAATATTCTGCAGGTGTTTCTGACATCCAGATTCCCTCATTTCTGCAGCTGCTTCTATATGTACTACATCACCAGTTTCCCTCATTTATTGGATCGTTTCACCATTTATATACAGATTTTAGAATATCTGCAATCATTAAAAACTAATCCGACTTTCACCTCACATCTTTCTCTAGCAATCACCCCACTTCTGCTACCCTTGGAATAAATCCCCTTAAGAGGGTTCCACACTCAATCTTTCTCTTCAGATCATTCCTGAAACCCATTCCAATCAGGCTTGGTTCACACCATAACAATAAATACCTTTTCCAGTGAACTTTACAAACTCACACACTCCAGATTCTCTTCCTACTTCACTCAGTATTGCTTTTCAATCTCTTTCTGGTTCCTTCTCATCTTCCCAAACTCTAAATGTTTAAGGTTTACAAACTTGAGATTAATACATTTCTTTATCTACACATGCATTTCCTGTATTAAATGCTACTTAGTATCTAACAACTTTCAAATTTATATCCTAGCTGAAATCTTTCTTCTGAACTCCATATTCATATATTCAGCTGCTAGGTGCACACTTGAATGCGGATGTCTCAAAGGCATTTCAAACTTTGTATGCCTCAGACTGAATGCTTGATTCTTTATTCCACCTTCTCAATCTGTACATCCTACAGTTTCTTCCATTCACTAAATAGTAACTCTAATCTGTGAGTTGATTAGGCCAAAAATAGTGGAGTTGTTTTTAATTTTTTTTCTTTCTCGTAGATCCCATATCCAACATATTCCCAAGTTTGTTATTATACCTTTGAAATATATCCTAAATATAACCACTCCTCTTTTATTCCCAAGCAACACTCCTTTGCTCTTCTTGTCCCAGTCACCTTGTTTTACATGTTACTCCTGGAATACCTCAGCATATGCTCTGTCCTCAGGCCTACCAACTATCTGTCCTGACTAAATCTACTTTCCTCCAGATAGATGTCTAGCCAGTCCTTAACTTTATTTAACACTCTTCCAACAACACAAGAGAACACTCTACATACCGACATCAACAGATGGTCAACACTGATATCAGATTGATTATATTCTTTGCAGCCAAAGATGGAGAAGCTCTATACAGTCAGCAAAAACAAGACCAGGAGCTGACTGTTACTCAAATCATGAATTCCTTATTGCCAAATTCAGACCTAAATTGAAGAAAGTAGCAAAAACCACTAGACCATTCAGGTATGACCTAAATCAAATCCCTTATGATTATACAGTGGAAGTGAGAAAAAGATTTAAGGGACTAGACCTGATAGACAGAGTGCCTGATGAACTATGGATGGAGGTTCATGACATTGTATAGGAGACAGGGATTAAGATGATCCCCATGGAAAAGAAATGCAAAAAAGCAAAATGGCTGTCTGAAGAGGCCTTACAAACAGCTGTGAAAAGAAGAGAAGCCAAAAGCAAAGGAGAAAAAGAAAGATATTCCCATCTGAATGCAGACCTCCAAAGTATAGCAAGGAGAGATAAGAAAGCCTTCCTCAGCGATCAATGCAAAGAAATAGAGGAAAACAACAGAATGGGAAAGACTACAGATCTCTTCAAAAAAATTAGAGATACCAAGGGACATTTCATGGGAAGATGGGCTCAAAAAGGACAGAAACGGTATGGATCTAAGAGAAGCAGAAGATATTAAGAGGTAACAGGAATACACAGAAAAACTATACCAAAAAGATCTTCACGACTCAGATAATCATGACTGTGTGATCACTCTCCTAGAGACAGACATCTTGGAATGTGAAGTCAATTGGGCCTTAGAAAGCATCACTACAAACAAAGCTAGTGGAGGTGATTGAATTCCAGTTGAGCTATTTCAAATGCTGAAAGATGATGCTGTGAAAGTGCTGCACTCAATAGATCAGCAAATTTGGAAAACTCAGCAATGGCCACAGGACTGGAAAAGGTCAGTTTTCATTCCAATCCCAAAGAAAGGCAATACCAAAGAATGCTCAAACTTCTGCACAATTGCACTCATCTCACACGCTAGTAAAGTAATGCTCAAAATTCTCCAAGCCAGGCTTGGAGAATACTTTTGAGAGTCCCTTGGACTGCAAGGTGATCCAACCAGTCAATCCTATAGGGCATCAGTCCTAAATATTCACTGGAGGGACTAATGCTGAACCTAACCTCCAATACTTTGGCCACCGGTGCGAAGAGCTGACTCATTTGAAAAGACCCTGATGCTGGGAAAGATTGAAGGTGGGAGGAGAAGGGGACTACAGAGGATAAGATGGTTGGATGGGATCACAGACTCAATGGACAGTTTGAGTAAACTCCGGGCATTGGTGATGGACAGGGAGGCCTGGCGTGCTGCAGTCCATGGTGTCGCAAAGAGTTGGACATGACTAAGTGTCTGAACTGAACTGATTACAATCACTGTTATTTTCTTGAAGTAAAATGAGCTCAGTCATGGTGATTAGTTAAACTAAACTTGTTACCCTTTGGTGTACTGGAATTAATATCACCTTCACTCTCCAATGTGTAAATTACAGATGAAGATGTCTTCAAAGTTTCCTGCAGTAGTAACACCACACCTGAGAGTGAAATAGTCTAATCAAATGTGATCCCCTAGTCCTAATTCTTATTGCTAATATAAGAATGACTGAGGGAATGGGGCTTTCTGGCTCCTGTTCTCAGTTAACTTGAAATCAGTGCACTACACTTTGGAATGAACATTGGATTTCAACAAAGTACATTTGGGGAATTTGAAACTCAGAAAACAAGGCAGGCTTCCAAATTTAGGATGGCTCAAAGATGCCTGAAACAGCAATTTATGCCAGATCAAATACCATATAAATGGACTGTAGACTACTGGGAAAAAGTGTTTATAGAACATCTTATACTTGCAAAGTGCTTCAGTCATTTTTAATAGTCATGTTTAGGTGGATAGTTATAACTGAATCTGACAAGAGCAGCTCGATATGATAAACGATATTCAAGACATTTTATGGAAAATAAAATTATTCTGAGGTGCTTTAGTTGATAATGGAAATAGTAATAAAATAATAGCAATAAAGTAAAGACTAAAAAGAAAAAGTAGAGGGAGAAATATATGTGGAAAAGCAAGGACTAAAATTTTTTATATTGAATTTTCTAATGAACTTTGTCTAATGAGCTAGTTTTTCTCCTCAAACAACAAAGGCTTGGAAGTTTTTGCAATAATAAAATACATATTTTTCCATAAAAATTTCTTGTAGACCCTTAGTGTTTCCAGAGAATTCTAATATTCAATTTCTTATTTGGCAAAGTCCCAGTATATAATTAATGCCTTATGTATTTTAGTTACTA
This sequence comes from Antilocapra americana, assembly GCA_007570785.1. Taxonomy (NCBI): domain Eukaryota; kingdom Metazoa; phylum Chordata; class Mammalia; order Artiodactyla; family Antilocapridae; genus Antilocapra; species Antilocapra americana. The sequence goes on from ML660214.1 coordinate 1,390,397, forward strand.
TCACTGCTGCTGCTGCTGCTAAGTCGTTTCAGTCATGTCCGACTCTGTGCGACACCGTAAATGGCAGCCCACCAGGCTTCCCTGTCCCTGGGATTCTCCAGGCAAGAACACTGGAGTGGGTTGCCATTTTCTTCTTCAATGCGTGAAAGTGAAGTCACTCAGTCATGTCTGACTCTTAGCTACCCCATGGACTGCAGCCTACTGGGCTCCTCCTTCCATGGTATTTTCCAGGCAAGATTACTGGAATAGGTTGCCATTGCCTTTTAGTCCACTATTATTCTAAATCTTTGCAAATTTAAAAGGCAGAAGTGTCTATGACAAATGGTTAGCAACACAACAAATCAAAAGAAAAGGAGAGACATGTGCCTAACATGAAATAAGATGTAATAACAAATAATCAATATGGAAAATAAATCTATTTTGCTATTTTTGGCTTATTAGTGGTTCAGCAAATATTTTTGTTGGCTTTCATGTTATTTTGTAGTAAGCTCCTTAGAGCTTATGAGTTGTCTAATACTGTATAATTGAGTATGAAGGGACTCAAGGTAAATTCTATCTTTTAAAGTCTGCCAACACTAAAAAATATTCACAAGAATCAAAGACAGGAAGTGGTTTCATTAGATAAGTCTAACTTTAGACTAACTTTAACCCTTGGTAAAGTAGGAGCTTCCCAGGTGGCGCTAGTGGTAAAGAATTCTCCTGCCAATGAAAGAGATATAAGAGACAATGGGTTCCATCCCTGGATCAGGAAGATCCCTTGGAGAAGGGCATGGCAATACACTCCAGTATTCTTGGACTTCTCTGGTGGCTCAGAGGGTAAAGAATTTGACTGCAATGTAGGAGACTTGGGTTCAATCCCTGAGTTAAGAAGATCACTGGAGAAGCGAACGGCAACCCACTCCAGTATTCTTGCCTAGGGAATTCCATGGAAAGAGGAGGCTGGCGGGCCACAGCCCATGGGGTCACAAAGACTCAGACATGATTGAGCGACTTTTACTTACTTACTTAAAGTAGATAAAACATATTAGATGGAGGCATAGATGTGTTACTGTGTTACAGTGGTGACTCCAAATGAACCATATTTCCCAGTATCCACGTCCTTGTCCATAGCTTTCCTACACTCACTCTGATTTGGGCCATGAGACTACACTGACCGATATTAAAACACTGGCAAGCACACTGCAAGCAGAGGCTTGATAAGTGCTCACACACTGGGACATGTCTTTTAGATGCTTCCCTCTAAGAACTTAGCCATTACGCCACAGGAAGCCTAAAGTATCCTGTTGGATTCTAAAAAGACATTCTCTGATCTGTATAGAGAAACCACAAGGAAGGGAACTGAGGCAGCCCCAGCCAATAATGTCCCCTGCTGGATGGGATCACACGAGAGCCTCCATCAAATAATATTAAGCAGAAGAACTATTCAACTGAGTCCTGCTAACCCACAGACTCCTGGGTGATTTAAAAAATCAGCAATTTTAAGCCACTGGGTTTTAGAATAATTATATACACAATAACAGGCAACTAAAACAATGAATATTTCAAGGAAATCACAGCATTAACTTATTCATATATATTATTTTATTTTTCTGAAAGTAATATATTCACATAATTCAAATAGTCAAATCATCCCACAAAGTTATAAAGGTGACAGCAATTCACTCACCCATCCCTAATTCCTCTCCTGGGAGACAACCACCATATACTTTGATTTTGTTCTTGCTATTTACTTTGCAGTTTATTTTCATTTCTTATATTATTCTTGATTTATCCATTTTAGATATTACTTACCAACATCATAGCAGAAGAGTCTTCATCTCTCTTACATGATGCCTCAGTATTCTTTCAAATTTCTTATTAAATCAGTATGCTGTGTTTTATATTATGACCATGTAACTATAGTTCATTGCTGAGGAAAATAGTTTAATTATACAATATTTCCTTTCTTACTGAAGTTTTGCCTGCAATGCAGGAGACCCCGGTTTGATTCTTGGGTCAGGAAGATCCACTGGAGAAGGGATAGGCCACCCACTCCAGTATTCTTGGGCTTCCCTGGTGGCTCAAATGGTAAAGAATCCGCTTACAAGGTGGGAGACCTGGGTTTGATTCCTAGGTTTGGAAGATACCCTGGAGAAGGGAACAGTTACCCACTCGAGTATTCTGGCCTGGAGAATTCCATGAACAGAGGAGCCTGGCAGGCTATAGTCCATGGGGTCTCAGAGTTGGGAATGACTTTCACTTATCCTTACCAAATTCTTTAATAATGTCTTTTGAATATTTCCCACACACTCAAACCCATCAGATAATTCAGCAGTTCCCTTTTCTCCTGGAGACTGACTTTAGAGAGGACCCCTTCACTATGCCCTTTTCTCTGATCTGAATATTTGTTCTCCTGATCTGCTACACAGCTGAAACCTCCCTTTTATCATTATCAGGGCATTTTCTGGACTCATTCCTTTATTAAAGCTCCCATTCTCTGGAACTCCTGGTTCTACTTCTTCTGGTTTAACCTTTTTGTTTTGGAGGATCAATCTTCCTGTTGTTTCTTAAGAAACAGTTTGTTTTCCCACTTACAGTGTTATCTTTGTGATGTTTAGGGTGTAAACAGAGACTAAGCACATTTGTTAACTGTGCCAAAGTAACCGCAAGCCTTTTATTTTCTAAACAGGTGAAATTGCCTATTGGTAAGGATGGAGTAGTAAATGAGTAATAGCTATGTAATATAATTGATTTCTTTAATATATAGTAAAATCTTGACACTGGTTAAGTACTAGGAAGTACTAGAATATGTCATTAAGTAACCAACTTCATTACAGTTTTGTGAAATAAAAATGATTCTGGTTCAATTTGAATTTCTTCTACAATATAAGTATAGTCCTCATCATAAATGAAAACAATAAATGTGCTCTACAATGACATGTTATAAGACACATAGATTAGAGGGAGGCATTCAGTCCCAGATACAATATTAGGTATTGATGAGGTAATGAGGGTAATTGTTTTGTATGTAGAGAAGAGTCATCACTTCAAATAATCAACTATGGTAAATGTATTAAGTAATATCTCTAAAAATAGTTACCTCCCAAAATATTCAAAACCATACTTTAATCATGCTTTCTCTAAAATGTTATTTCCCTGATATGTCAGCCATAAATTATCTCACCATCTTTCTGCAATATATTTTATCTCTATACCTGTATTTTCTAATGTTTTTAACTTCAAATGAAAAATAATTCCCTTCTGGGCCTTTCTTATCCAGTTAAAGTAACAACACAGCTTTGCCAAAATTTTTGGCCCAATAAGGATATTCAACAAATAAAAAAAAAACACAATAAGCAACTGCCACTATTATTTCATTTAAAAAGAGCTAATAACTGGAACAATTTGAGAAACAAAAGAAATAACCGAATATTAAAGTATAGAACAAAGTGTAAAAGGAGTATCTGTGAGGCCATGCTGAAATAAATGTTTGAATAAATAAATAAATGGAGAGAACAGAAAAGTTTGAACAGAAGAACTTATGCAGACTCCTCTCTCTCAAGGATATGCTGTATAACTCTCGACCCTATGTAAGTGTAGGCTGTACATAATGACTTTCTTTCACAGACTACAATTATGGAGAAGATATGGGGTGGGGCGAATTACCTTACAGTGGAGAAATCCCCAAAATGCCACTCAGTCTTGTGATCAAGCATAATATCAACAGATGTAAGTCACTGGTCACACTGATCATATATACCTTTAAATGTATATGCGTTGAAGATGTTACCTTTTCTCTGTGGGCTCTCCACCCCCAAACTTATAACCACAAGGTAACCATGAGAAAAAAGTCAGACACTTTCAAATTGAGAGACATTCTACAAAAAATCTGAGCAGTAGTTTTCAAAACTGTCTAAGTTAATAAAAATAAAGAAAGTATTATCAATATCACAGCATGAGGAGACATGATGACTAAATGTAAAGTGGTATTCTGGACAGAGTCCTGGAAGAGGAAAAGGGCATGAGACTAAAAACTAAGGTGATTTGAATAAAGTACAGACTTCTGTTACTAATCTTGGATAAAAATATGTTCATTAGTTATAGCAGATGTACTACACTAACATCAGATAAAAACAGAAAATTGGATGTGGGTACCCAGGAATTTTCTGTACTATTTTTGTAACCTTTCTATAAATCTAAATCTCTTCTTAAATGAGAAGTTTCACAAAAACAAACATAGCAATAGAATAAAGAAAATTCTTTAAATTTAATAGGGGTAAAAACAAACCAAAACAACAATAACAAAAAAGAATTTTATAAAGCATTCATTTGGGGAACTTTCTAAAGAATCTAGAACTGGCTTCGGGGACACATTAGTCTCTACCACCTGTGATCATTATTTATGTATGCATGCTGTGACATGTACAAACTTCTTTCCTTGAGCAGCTTACTTTAAATGTGGTTTTTATACTGACTCTTTTTATTTTTTATTTAACATTGTGCCCTCCTCATAATCGATTCTAGTTGATATAGATATAGTCCATGTAATTCTATTGTTTCATTCCATTTACTTGGACAAATAAAAGAATAATTCATATAAACTTAAATTGGTGCTATTAATGATATGAAAAAACAATTAAAAATCAAAATAACTAATGTGATAAAAAGCATTCTAAAATATAGGAAAGCTAGAAATATGTGGTCAGTTTCTAATCAAAATATAAAAACAACAAATAATACATGCAGTCTTAGAGGAATACAAGATCAATAATGAAGAAGCTATATATTCTTATTATGGATTAGAAATAGGCAATTTCACAAAGATTGAATTATATTTTCATAAGGGAGAAAAACTGTCAATTTTATGACTGTTTTAATTTTCTCCATTATATTTATCTTATTTATATATATTAAAGATTCCCTGGTGACTCAGCTGGTAAAGAATTTGTCTGCAATGTGGGAGACCTGGATTCAGTCCTTGGATGGGAAGATCTCCTGGAGAAGGGAACAGGTACCCACTCCAGTATTCTGGCCTGGAGAATTCCATGGACCATATAGTCCATGGAGTCTCAAAGAGTCAGACATGTCTGAGTGACTTTCACTTTCTCTATATTATATTATTTATTTATTTGGGGGTTCATTAGTATGATGGAAAGTTCTCATTGTGCACAAAGGACCAAAGAAAAGGACATTCAATTTTACTCCCTACATTTCTATATTTATTTTCATTTTAAGTAGGAAAACTTTGGCAGATAGCAGGTAAATTACCTAGAATGATCATAATACATGATTAAAGATTAGCAATCTTTATCTCTAGTTGTGTTTAAGATAGAATAAAAATTTTTGTTTGTTTTGAAAGAGAGAGAACTATGAAGATGAAAATGTTTCATATCATATATATATATTATATATGTAATATATTATATATGTAATATATAATGTATATAATATATAATATATATGTGTGTGTGTGTGTATATATATATATATATATATATAAGCTCGCACACATATGTAACCCAGACAACAAATAGAAATCAATGCAAACACTTTAGTATATTAAACATATTGGTTCAGTGGATGGGGAACTTGGATGTGGAAAGAGAAAAGAAACAAATTTTAAAATAGAAAAAATTTTAAAAAGTAAATGAAAAAGAGACAAAAGAGGACACTGGGAAAAGAGAGAGTAAAAAGGTGGAAGATTTATACAGAATGAAGGAAGAAGGAGAGACCACAGAGGCAAAAGGAAAGAGAGAACTAAAGAGGATGCCTCTGGAGATTCTAAATTGAGGGCACTGCCACACTCCCTTCTTGGGACTGCAGAGGTGCCAGTGTTAACACCTTTTATTGTTCCATTTGAAATGTTAATTAGCTCATTAACCATAGTCCCTGGCTCTCACTGGGCATGCAGAGCACTGTCTCTCAGAAGTGACTGGATGTAAGAAAAAAACAAGAATGCACTAAACATTCAAAGAACATTTCCTTTCCAGATCCAAACAAAGGCCTTATCTCTTAGGTTGGATATTTACATATTTGTTCTTCTAGTGGCTTTTCCAAAAAAACCTTTTGATCTCTACTTCAAGTCTCCACTTAGATGATAAAGAATCTGCCTGCCAAGCTTGAGACCTCAGTTCCCTCCCTGGTTCAGGAAGATCCCCTGGAGTAGGAAATGGCAACCTGCTCCAATATTCTTGTCTGGATAATTCCATGGACAGAGGAGCCTGGCAGGGAACAGTCCATGGGATCATCAAGAGTTAGACAAGACTGAGAGACTAACACTCAGCCTGGAATATCTTCATTTGTAGTCTCATATGCAGGCTTCTGCTCACCCATCAAGTCTTACTTCTCTGGCTAACTCCTTTCTGAAGGCTTTCCCAAGTTCAGTTTGGAAAGCATCAACTTTCCTATAGACCTTAAGCTCCTTGAAGACTGCAACAATGCTGATCTTATTTATAGTTACACTCCCCATAACTGACACAATGACACAAAAATGGTGCCTAATACATACACACTGGACAAATGAACAAATGACAAGATGGACGGAAAGATAGATGAATATCCTAAATGTCTATATCCCTCTTTCCAACTAAACTGTAAAATACTTGAATGCAGGGACCAACTATTTATCTATTAATCTCCAATACATCTAATATTGTTCAACTGGGATATGATTACTCTTACAAATGAGTGAATGAACTAATGGCGCTACCACAGACATCCTCAAGAAGATAATTTGTAAGACATAATTTATTATTAAACACTTTCAAATAATACATATTTTTGTAAGTGAATATATTTGTTATTAGCGCTTCCCTTGTAGCTGAGTTGGTAAAGAATCTGCCTGCAGTGCAGGCAGGTTTGATCCCTGGGTTGGGAAGATCCCTTGGAGAAGGAAATGGCGAAGAAAGGAATGAGTAGGAAACCATTCCAGTATCCTTGCCTCGAAAATCTCATGGACAGAGGCGCCTGGTGGGGTGCAGTCCAGGGGTTGCAAAGAGTGGGGCACGACTGAGAGACTAACACTAACACTTATATTTGTTATTACATGTATATATTTTATAAGACACTTCATAAAAGCTTTGAAATAAGAACAATTAGTTTTCCTTTTAAATTTTAAAATGTAAAACCAACATATGAGGAGATGAGAAACAGGTATGCCATCTTAAAAACAATCACTTATGAGCCAGAGCAGTACTATTATCAATGTGTTAGGAGATGAAAGTAGGTTCAGTGAAAAATAAGGAGGATAGTGATTACTGGATATTTCCATTACAGTACTTGAATAGGTTATTCAAAATCAAGTAATGACTTGCATGTGTAGTAACATGTAATGCATAGAACAATCTACAAATGATAGCTGATAATTATTTCCTCTTGATGAATATACCATATGCAACCCAGCCAGATTGCCAGGACCAAACAATAAGAACAAGGGCACTTCATCCCATTTGGGGATGGACAGAGTTCAGGACATCAAATTTTAGCATAAACAAGACACAGGATTGGGAATGGCTCAACATCCTTGTGATCATCCTTAGCTGCCAAGTCTGGTAAGGGGGAAAAAAAACAACAAACTTTAGCTAGTTCAGCAAATGACCCTCAATGTAACATGTAGAAGTCTTAAATAGACTCAGATGCCTTACAAATACTGATCAGATTCAGATCAGAAAGTCATTCAGATCAGAAAGACAGAAGAGGCTGGGTTTTATCTACTTATATCAAACATTTAATGAGGACAAACTTTAGTAATATTGTTCATTCTTGATTTGAAATCATTTTTAATCAAAATCATAAAAAAGTTTAGCTTCTTATCTGTGCTGTACTGTGCTTAGTCACTCAGTCATGTCCAACATTTTGTGACCCCATGGACAGTAGCCAGCAAGGCTCCTCTGTCCATGGGGATTCTCCAGGCAAGAATACTGGAGAAGGTTGCCATGCCCTCCTCCAGGGGATCTTCCAAACCCAGGTATTGAACCCAGGTCTCCTGAATTGCAGGCAGTTTCTTTACCATCTGAGCCACTAGGGAAGTCTAAGAACACTGAAGTGGATAGCCTAACTCTTCTCCAGGAGATCTTCCCAACCCAGAAATTGATTCAGGGTTTATCTACTGAGTAGATCAACTAACATCTCATTTCCTTCTGCGTCCCATCAAAAGTAATTATAATATGAGTGCAGATGATGATAGTTCACTATTAATTTCAATAAGATTCCTTATTTATTGACAAATTATAAATTATAGACTTTTTAAATTATGATGGTGGGTGGCTAGTGATGCATAATTTCAACTTCTACTTTTCAATAAAATGCTCAATAAAACACACAGTGAGATAACGTTATATCAGCTGAAATACTTGATATGACTTAATACCTGGTAAAAGTCAGGAAAAATATCTCCTTAGAGACCCTGAGGCAGAGTCATAATCTCAGGATTGACTGGGGGAGATGTACAAGAACAGTGATACAACCACTACTTCAAGATGCTTGGCCTTCTCCAACAAGATGAAGCAAAGACAAATATTTCCTCTCTTCATCTATAAGGGAGTCCCTTCCTGGTTCTGTCAGGGCCTTTATACACACCATACCACACCACACACACACACATCATCACTGTTATTAATAATATTTCCTTTCCTTTCAAGATGCATGCTTCTCAGTAATTTAATACCACAAGTAGGATAAAGATAAACATAGCTAGTATACAGTTAGAACTTCAACTATAAGTCAGCAGCAGGAAGAGCGAGACAAAAGCAACTTTTTAAGAATAGTTCCTTTTATTTTATTAAAACTTTAAAAAATTCTATTGGGATACAGTTGATTAACAATGTTCTGATACTTTTAGATGAACAGTGAAGGGACTTAGCCGTACACATACATGTATTGGGCTTCCCTCGTGGCTCAGATGGTAAAGAAGCTACCTGAAATGTGGGAGACCTGGGTTTGATCTCTGGTTGGAAAGATCCCCTGGAGAAGGGAACGTCAATCCACTCCAGTATTCTTGCCTGGATAATTTCATGGACAGAGGATCCTGGCAGCCTACCGTTCATAGGGTCACAAAGAGTCAGACATGACTGAGTGACTTCAACTCACACATACATGTATTCATTCAACTTCAAACTCCCCTCCCATCCAGGCTGCCAGATAACATTGAGAAGGGTTCCCTGTGCTATACAGTAGGTTCTTGTTGGTTATCCATTTTAAATATAGCAAAGTATACATGCTCATCCTAAACTCCCTAACTATCCCTTACCCCCATCCCTACCACCAGCAACCATAAGTTTGTTCTCTAAGTCTGTGAGTCTCTTTCTGTTTTGTGAGTTTATCTACATCATTTCTTTTTAGAGTCTACATATAAGGGATGTTGCATGATATCTCTTCTTCTCTGCCTGACTTACTTCACTCAGTATGACACTCTCTAGGTTGATACATGTTGTAGCAAATAGCATTATTTCATTATTTTTAATGGCCAAGTAATATTCCATTATATATATATGTATATATATATATATATGTATATATGTATGTATCACATCTTCATCTATTCCTCCTGTTGATGGGCATTTAGGTCACTTCAATGTCTTAGCTATTATAAATAGTGCCGCAGTGAACACTGGGGTATCCTTTCAGATCATGTTTTTCTATGGATGTTTGCCCAGGATTGCAATTGTGGGATCATGTGGTAGCTCTATTTTTAGTTTCTTAAGGCATCTCTACTGTTTTTCATAGAGGCTGCACCAATTTACATTTCCATTCCCTTCAACTGTTAGGAAGGTTCCCTTCTCCCCACACCCTCCCCAGAATTTATTGCTTGGATTTTTTTAAAATTTTTTTGGATGGTAGCCATTCTGGCTGGTATGAAGTGGTATCTCTTTGTAGTTTTGATTTGCATTTCTCTAATAATCAGCAATGTTGAACATTTTTTCATGTGCCTCTTGGCCATCTGTATGTATTCTTTGGAGAAATGTCTATTTAGGTCTTCTGCCCATTTGTTGATTTGGTTGTTTGTTTTGATGTTGTTAAGGGTCATGAGTTATTTGTAAATTTGGAGACTAATCCCTTGTTAGTCACATCAATTGCAAATGTCTTCTCCCAATCTGTGGGTTCTTCTCATTGTGTTTACTGTTTTCTTTGCTGTGCAAAAGTTTTTGAGTTTAAGTAGGTCCCATTTTTTTCCCCATTATTTTGGGAGATGGATTGAAAAAGATATTGCTGTGATTTATGTCAGAGATTATCCAGACAGAAAATTAATAAGGAAACATAGCCCTTAAATGATACTCTAGACCAGTTGGGCTTAATTGACATCTATTGAGCATCCAATTCAAAAAAAGGAGACTATACATTTTTTTCAAGTGCATATGGAACCTTTTCCAGGACTGACCACATGCTGGGTCACAGGTAAGCTTGGTAAATATAATAAAACTGAAATCATATCAAGCATATTTTCTGATAACAACATTATGAGATTAGAAATAAAATACAAGGAAAAACTATAAAAACACAAATATGAAGTGGCTAATCAATATGCTACTAAACAACCAATGGTCACTGAAGAAATGAAAGTGGAAATTAAAAAAAATACCCATAAACAAATGAAAACAAAAGCACAATGGTCAGAACCTATGGGATGCAGTAAATGCAGTTTTAGGAGTCCATGAGGTTGCAGAGAGCTGGACAGGACTGAGTGACTAAACTGAAACTGAAACTGAGCAAGAAATACATTTTTATTGTGTTTAGCTACTGAGATTTTAGGACATATCCATGTTAGCAGCTAGTGTTACATTAACTATAATGTTAATATATATTACATTCATTATATTAATGTTAATATAGTTATATTAATATAATGTTAATATGTACACCTTGGGAAAAAATGAAGCCAACAATGTAGTTTGATTTTTAAAAGGAAATAAGAGGATAAAGAATCACCTCATACATTACTTTAGAAAGATCTATGAATCTGAACATGGCTCTGCCTTACTTAACTGAAGCTTGAATTAGTCACCAAAAAATCTAAGCCTTGGTTTCCCATGTCAAAGTGTTTGCAACAAATCGCCCTTACATTAGTTGCTGCTTACCTTTCCCCAGACTTAAAATTCTGTTCTTGATCATAAATGAAAACTCTAAGTTAATGTTGGATACCACTCAAGTCAGTGGCTTAAAAGTGTTTCTATGAGAAAGACCTGGGGTTATTTTTAAAAATCCACCTTGAGATAACTTGCTGAAAGGCTTTGTCCAAAAATATATATAAAACAGGTCTCTGAGTAAAGATGAGCTTCGCTTACCCCTTCAAAAATTATTATGAGAACTATAAGCATGTTTAGAAAAGGATAAAAACAAAAAATTTCCCCCAAATATATCAATGAATTGAAAATACATCTTTAAAACAGTGTCAATTTGAGAACATTGTGAAGAAAGACAAGGTTAGATTCAAGCTGAATATTTTAAGAAATAGCCAAAATGTCTGAAAGTGCTAACCTAATCCCCTCAGGGGAACTTGTAAATGAAGACCTGTCACTTAATTCATTTATAATTAGAATCAGTAATATTCTGGATGGCATTGAAGAGAGCAATCATATATTGGCAGGAAAGAATGAGATGATAACCTAAAGGTCACTCTCATTCCTCTTGTCTATAGTAATTGAGTCTTTGTGATAGAGAATTCAGGGGGAGACAAATAGAGACAACTGCACCTTTTGCACAGAGACCAAATGCCCTTATAGGATAAATTACACAAGTGCTTCTAAGAGGCAGAGGTCACAAAGCAGAGTTTTATGATAGAAACCTTATATAACTAGCATGTGATGAGAACAAAGCACAACAAAATATAACCACAATAAAAACATTCACACATGAGAGTCCTAGCTCAGTGGAACGGTTTTGCAGTAAGTTCAGCTCTGAAAAACATTTGGTACCCTTGAACAGAAGTCAGTCTTAAGGATGGGGTGGAGAGCGGGATGGGGAGAGGGTTAGATTAAAGGATATGGAGAGGAGTATGCTAGTCAGTACTCAGAAAAGAAAACATTATTTTCTCACATAAAAATCTGAATGTCATAAAGGAAAACATTATTTTCCCACATAAAAATCTGAATGTCTGTAAAGCTGCTTGCCTGACATCGGCACAGTGCAGAGCACACGAGACACAGTGGTGATGAAGATGGGATAGAATGTAGGTCTTTGGTGTTGTTCAGTAGTGTCCAACTCTTTGCAACCCCATGGAGTGCAGCACGCCAGACTTCCCTATCCTTCACCATCTCCCAGAGCTTGCTTAAAGTCATGTCCATTGAGTCAGTGATGCCATCCAACATCTCATCCTCTGTCGTCCCCTTCTCCTCCTGCCTTCAGTCTTTCCCAGCATCAGGGTCTTTTCCACTGTGTCAGTTCTTGGCATCAGGTGGCCAAAATTTTGGAGCTTCAGCATTAGTCCTTCCAATGATTATTCAGGACTGATTTCCTTTAGGATTGACTGGCTTGATTTCCTTGCAGTGTAGGTCTAATGCAGCTGTAATTGAGGGGAAATAATAGCTGTCACGTGAGAAATACTGTTGCTGAGCTGTGTAAATAAAGGTGGGAGCTGGTACTTTATAAGTACTGCACAAGCTTGGGAGGTGAAGCAGGGTGGTAATAAAGTGTCTGGTCTTTGGATATCAGCCAGACCTTGCCTCAAATCTTGATTCTGCTACTAACTAGCTGTTTTAATGTTTAATGTTAATGGCTTAGCTGTTTAATGGCAAGTTCCTTAGCGATTCCATTTCCTTATCTATAAAAGGGAGATAATAATATGTACATCAGAGTTTTGTGAGATTTAAATGAGACTGAAAATGTGTACTGGGATACCCAGGCTTGGCTTACGCTGTGCCTGTGACTTGGAATTAAATATATTTGGAGAAGTCTGATGAAACGGTGAAGCAGGCTCTCCAGGAGGCTATTTGTGTGAAGAAAAAAAAAAGGCCTCCAGAAAAAGACCTTCTGAGGGAAGAGCTAACTGGAGCCAGTAACGGTCTTGGAGTCAGTGGGGAGGAATGACTTTGCATAGCTTGATGTCTGCTTATTCAATTCTATTCTAGGCAAGTCTTGCATTCTTGTTCATGTCTGTAATTAACGGGGGCAGAGGACTGGGAATACAACCTGAAGGACTCTATCTAAAACCTTGTTAGACTTTGGGACACAGGCAACCCCACTCTGGTATTCATCTAAAAGGGTTAGCCAGAATAAAATAAGATGGTTTTTCTCTCCCAACGAAGCATCAGTCATAATGCTTGAGTATCTGTAGGCTCCAGTGCTATGGTGACTACACATAAGAAGAGCTGCGGTGCCCATTAAGGGGGCACTTCTTGCCAGTGGTCCCTGCCTGAGAATGTACTTAAAAGAAGAAGAGGCAGCAGGATAGGTAAACCGTGGGGGTGGAGGGGTTGTGACAGTGAGTGAAAGGAGCAGAGGTACTCACAACCAGTGGCAGGCAGTGTGCAGCGGGTGGAGCAGCACTTGTAAAGGGTGGTTAGTGGTTTGTGGTGTGTGGCAGCCGGCAAACAGCAAAGGCACTGGTCCTTATGATAAGAGTTACAGTAGCAAAATTATGTGTTGACCACATAGCTGATTATACTGGCTTGTGAGTATGAGCAAAATATCACCTTAGTACTGCCAGGAACACTTTGAGAGCAGAAATGACAGAGTGGGGTTACTTTTCAGTCTTGCATGATCAGATGTGGGCAAGAATCCATTTCATGTTAAAACCATTAACTTTTATGTGCATCCAGGGAATGGTGAGTCTGGGGAATTCTCATCAGAGATGAATACATGAGAGGCAGCCGATGCTAACCTTCAGTTCTCTTTATTCCTTCTTAAGGGGATGAGCTGGATTCATATACCAGCTCCATCATCAGACTGAATGCAGCAAATTATATTAATACAACTCTGGTCAAGTTACTTAGTCTTTCTCAGCATGTCACTCTATTAGCAAAATGAGAATAGTATAATCTGCTTTATAGTCCAGAGATGGCATATCCAACACTGGCATACAGTAAGTATTTAGTAATGTTAATTTTCTCCATCTTTGAACAACTGAAGCATTCTATGCAATTAACATCTCAGAACTGACCTAGGTACGAATTTGGCCAGCTGAGTTGTGATAACTAGAAAGCTTAGAAAAGATTGTGATTCACATCATGAGTTTTGGCTAAGAACTTTTGTTCCCTTCTTCACATTCAAACAAATGTGAATCTGGCACTACGATTAACATTTTAAATATGAAGAAATCGAAGCTTAAAGTTTTCACACAGATAAATTCTTATTTAGGCAACAAAGTAGACTGAACTAATGCTGATAATTCCTTATGTTCTTCTCTTCTGCACAACTTCCCTTTTTTATTTTAGCAAAATATATACAATGAAAATTTATATTTTTAAATACACAGTTTTATAGTTTCTGGTCTTATGCTTAGATCTTTGATCCATTTTGAGTTTATTTTTGTGTATGGTGTTATAAAGTGTTCTAGTTTCATTCTTTTACAAGTGGCTGTCCAGTTTTCCCAGCACCACTTGTTAAAGAGATTGTATTTTCTCCATTGTATATTTTTGCCTCCTTTGTCAAAGACAAGGTGTCCACAGATGTGTGGACTTATCTCTGGGCTTTCTATTTTGTTCCATTGATCTATATTTCTGTCTTTGTGCCAGTACCATACTGTCTTAATGACTGTATAGCCTAAAGTCAGGTAGGTTGATTCCTCCAGTTCCATTCTTCTTTCTCAAGATTGTTTTGGCTATACGAGGTTTTTTGTATTTCCATACAAATTGTGAAATTATTTGTTCTAATTCTCTGAAAAAGACCTCTGGTAGCTTGATAGGAATTGCATTGAATCTATAGATTGCTTTGGGTAGTATACTCATTTTCACTATATTGATTCTTCCAGTCCACGAACACGGCACATTTCTCCATCTATTTGTGCTCTCTTTGATTTCTTTCATCAGTGTTTTATAGTTTTCTATATACAAGTCTTTTGTTTCTTTAGGTAGAAATACTCCTAAGTATTTTATTCTTTTTGTTTCGATGGTGAATGGAATTGTTTCCTTAATTTCTCTTTCTGTTTTCTCATTGTTAGTGTATAGGAATGCCAGGGATTTCCGTGTGTTGATTTTGTATCCTGAAACTTTACTATATTCACTGATTAGCTCTAGTAATTTTCTAGTAGAGTCTTTAGGGTTTTCTATGTAGAGGATCATGTCATCTGCAAACAGTGAGAGTTTTACTTCTTCTTTTCCAATCTGGATCCCTTTTATTTCTTTAGGCAAAACACTCTCCGACATAAACCAAAGCAGGATCCTCTATGACCCACCTCCCTGAATATCAGAAATAAAAGCACGAATAAACAAATGGGACCTAATTAAAATTAAAAGCTTCTGTACAACAAAGGAAACTATAAGCAAGGTGAAAAGACAGCCTTCAGAATGGGAGAAAATAATAGCCAATGAAGCAACGGACAAACAATTAATCTCAAAAATATACAAGCAACTCCTGCAGCTCCATTCCAGAAAAAGAAATGACCCAATCAAAAAGTGGGCCAAAGGACTAAACAGACATTTCTCCAAAGAAGACATAAAAATGGCTAACAAACACATGAAAAGATGCTCAACATCACTCATTATCAGAGAAATGCAAATCAAAACCACAATGAGGTACCACTTTACACCAGTCAGAATGGCTGTAATTCAAAAATCTACAAGCAATAAATGCTGGAGAGGATGTGGAGAAAAGGGAACCCTCTTACACTGTTGGTGGGAATGCAAACTAGTACAGCCACTATGGAGAACAGTGTGGAGATTCCTTAAAAAACTGCAAATAGTCCTGCCATATGACCCAGCAATCCCACTGCTGGGCATACACACAGAGGAAATCAGAATTGAGAGAGACACGTGTACCCCAATGTTCATCGCCACATTGTTGACAATAGCCAGGACATGGAAGCAACCTAGATGCCCATCAACTGACGAATGGATAAGAAAGCTGTGGTATATATACACAATGGAATATTACTCAGCATTAAAAAAAAATCATTTGAATCAGTTCTACTCAGGTGGACGGAACTGGAGCCTATTATCCAGAGTGTAGTAAGCCAGAAGGAAAAACAACAATACAGTATACTAACACATATATATGAATTTAGAAAGATGGTAACGAGAACCCTGCATGCGAGACAGCAAAAGGAACGCAGATGTATAGAATAGACTCTTGGACTCTGTGGAAGAGGGCAAGGGTGGGATGATACGGGAGAATGGCATTGAAACATGTTAACTATCATATGTGAAATCAATCGCCAGCCCAGGGTTGATGCTTGGGGCTGGTGCACCTAGATGTCCCAGGGGCAGGCAATCAGGAGGGAGGAGGGACGGGGGTTCTGGAGGGGGAGCATATGCAAACCCATGGCGGTTTCATGTCAATGTATGGCAAAACCAACACAATAAAGAAAATAAAGAAATTAATAAATACACAGTTCAGTGACATTGTCTACCCACATAGTTGTGTAACCATTACCATAAAAAAGAACATTTTCATCTTCCCAAACTGAAACTCTGTACTCATTAAACCCTAACTTTCCATTCTCCTCCCCACCAGGCCCTGGCAATCACCATTCTAATTTCGTACATGGACCTGACTTTTCTAGGTACCTTGTTTAGACAGAATTGTACACTGTTTATCCTTTTAGTGACTGACGTATTTCACTTATCATCAAGCTTGTTCCATATTGTAGCATGTGTAAGAATTTCCTTCCTTTTAAAGGGTGAATAATATTAATAATATTTAATAATAATTATATTGAATAACATTCCACTGTGTATATATATATGTATATAAGACACATTTTTGAATTGTTAATCTGTTGATGGACACTCAGTTTCTCTTTTTAGCTATTATAAACATGGTTCAAGTCCCTTTTTCCAATTCTTTTGGGTAGATATCAAGAAGTAGAATTACTAGATGGTATAGTAATTCCAATTTTTTGTGGGACTACTGTACCCTTTTTCATAGATTCTACAGGGAACCAGTAAGACGCAGGGTTCCAATTTCTCCACGTCCTCACAAACACTTGTTTTTTTTTTTTTTTCATTTTTTAAAAATATATTTATTTTTTTTCTTTACATTATTATGTTGATTTTGCCAAACACTGACATGAATCCACCATGGGTATACATGTGTTCCCCTTCCAGAACCCCCCTCCCACCTCCTTCCCAATTCCATCCCTCTGGGTCATCCCAGTGCACCAGTCCTGAGCACCCTGTATCATGCATCAAACCTGGGCTGGCGATTCATTTCACATATGATAATTTACATGTTTCAACGCTGTTCTCCCATATCATCCCACCCTTGTCCTCTCCAATAGAGTCCAAAAGACTGTTCTATACATCTGCATCTCTTTTGCTGTCTCACATACAGGATAACCATCCTAATGACTATTCTAAGAGTTTGTACCAATGCCTAATAAGATCAGTGATGAGAAACTAAGAAAAGAATCACAGAGGACTTATACCTATGTGGTATTTGTAAATTACTTGTTATATTTAAGTCAAGTTAGACATCTTGAACGCAATTCATTTAAAAATGTGATTCACTTCGTCTGAACTAGCATCTGTCTGTAGACTACAGCTAACTCTGTTTCAGTTGTTTTTGATAAAGCTTCTGAAATGATTTATTTTATGGATTGCATTTATTTAAAAAATATCATATTTATAAAGTTTACTTGAATTTTCTTTAGGTGGTGGGTGGGTGGATTAAATCAGGAGATTAAGCTGTAGCCATCTGATTATATTTTGTTTCTTGGTGTCACATATCATTTTCCATATTTTGTCTAGATTTCAATTGTAGTAGCAAGTATTTGGCAGTAAAACAAAAGACTCTTCCCCAATCTCAAAATCTTAAGAATATGATAAATTAAATGCAATTTCCCCAACAAATATGATAATGCCTCTTTTTAAGTTAAGGTCCTGTATTTATATTAATAATCCTATTGTCCTATAGAGCTTCCTAGGTGGCACTTGCGGTAAAAGAATTTGCCTGCCAATGCAGGAGACAAAAAGATGTGAGTTCAATCCTTGGGTTAGGAAGATTGCCTGGAGAAGGAAAAAGTAACTTCCACTTCAGGATTCTCGCCTGGAAAATTCCACGGACAGAGGAGTCTGGTGGGCTGCAGTCCATGGGGTTGTAAAGAGTCAGACTTGACTGAGCGTGCATGTATACAGGTTTATTGGCCTATACAAACATACATTTGCATATTAAAATGGGTTTTAGTTATACTGGTTGCAGACAAGGCAGATTTTTTATAATTATAAGAGGAGTGTTGAAGAAACAGAATGGAGTCTCTTTTGATGATGTTAAATTCCAGTGATCCAGAATATACTGGCTGTGAGACTCTGAATAAGAAATCTTTGCAGAACTTAAAAAAAAAAGTAACCTAGAGAATACAATTCTTATATTCTAGTTATGAAATAAACACTACTCAGAAACATTTAGTATTAGGAGCCTCTAAGAATAGGTGTTTGTTTAACATTACTCCTCTTTTCTCCCCCTTACACTTTAATTTTAATCTTTGTTATATGACAACTATCTAGAAGAACATTTTATTCTGATTACCATATTTCTTCCCTTTTCATTTTCTTTGGCACAAAAACACTGAATGTTTAACCTCAAAGCATGAATTGGTATGTATGTATATGGGTTTTTCTCAAGGAATAAATTTAATTTAATTAATAACTTCAAAATCCCTTGGGTGACATGAAATATGCATAGTTATTATAAGCCAATTGTATGGCAGGGGGCTGCAGAGGAGATGATTCAGCAGGAGGTAGAGACAGATAACATATGTGTAAATGGAAGTTAGAACCTGGGCATCAATCCAGGAATGAAGGGTGCTAAGCTGGTCTCAGACAACTTGCTGTCACCCAGGTATATCCAAGGCAAAGCTACAAGCCTGTGGCAGATGACTGGTCCAGTTCCTATTAAGGCATCTTACTTCTTGTTTCAGGCATTTGTGGAATAGCAGCATTGGTGTGCTGGCTGTAAATAAATTGGATTTTAGAACAGCCACATTTACAAGCCAAAATCAACAGGAAGGATTTGCTATTATTACAAAGCACTTGTGACCATCAGTGTTCTCTTTTAAGTGGCAATATTTCCCAGTGCATTCAAAATGTGATTTGATATACAAATAGGTGATTTTAAAAATAGGAATTGAGAACTGAAAAGTATCTCAGACTTCATCTAGTACAACATCATCATTTTACAATTAAAGAAGCTGTAAAAGAGGCTGCCAAAGGACAAACAATTTGCCCAACATCAGGAAATTCAACAAGTTGGAATTGCTAAACTTCCTGACTACTAGGGCAAGGCTCATCCCAAAAGGCCATGTCGTTGATTTCTAAAAGGGTTATTTCTATGCACTTAACTCAAAAAAAAATTGCTACCTTTCCCCTCTAATGCCTAACTGACTTCAGAACTGTCCCTTGGTAATTTTACAGTTCGGCCAAGAGTATTTCGATGTGCACACTAAAAAATTCACCAAGCAACTATTTTTCTAATCTTAATAATGATGAATAGCACTCACTGCGTGACAGGTACTAATCCAAAGATTTTGCATCAGTTAACTCACAAAAGTTCCCATGAGAAAGGAACTACCATCCCCATTTTACAGATGAATAAATGAAGCCCAGACTAAATAGTTAAACAACTTGCCCAGAATGTACATGGTTGATAAATGACAAATTTGGGATTTGAACACAACCAATATGTGCACTTAATTATTATACTTCCTCTCAGAAAACTGTTATCCTATACCACCACTTCTTTATAACAAGGATAAGCAGATGTTTCTTGTGGCCACATGAAAATAATTCCTTGAATATAATATCTGACCTTTCCTTATGGTGGCAGGAAGAGCCAAAGACATCAGGTGTGATCTAAACTGAACTGCAAGCACTTCACAGATGAGGCCATCTTGGAGAAGGCATGTTAGATTTTCTGAAGTTTCATTACACTTCAAGAAATACAGCATCCTCCAATTACTTTAAATGTAGGTCTTCAATATGGAAAGAGCACGCAGTCTAAGTAAAACTGAGCAGTTACTTGCAGTCAGGTAAAACAAACAGGCCATTATTTCATAAATGACATTTTAATTATCACCAGGAGGCCATTAAAAATGCATCATGGCAGTTTGCTTGGTTCCTTTTGGAAAGATAATATTGACAAACTGCTATGGAACTGCAGTTCAGAAAACAGTGTAAATTGAGATGGGTAATAAAACACCCATTCACTTGTGTACCCTAAAGCAATGATGAACAATTTAAAGAGAGAAGACAAAGTTAAAATTATGCTTTTCCTTTTCAGGGAAAGGCAGAAGAAAAAGTCATTTGCAGGAAGACTGTTAGATCTGCAAATTTATTACTGATTTGCATTACTTGATGTGCTTAGCATAGTCATTTAGAGATTCAGTCATCCAAGCATGAGCCGCTGAGTTGCCAAGTGTCCTTGTATGCCAGTGTTGCCTTGCTCTCATTCCAGAAGATTGTCTTGTTAGTCACCTCTAGTCTGGGGGATTCCAAGAGAACAATTTAGTTCTAGAGATGTCCCTGGGCCATCACTGAGGGTGACTGTCGTAACTCCAGAAGCTGTGATCTTCTTTATAAATTCCACAGCTTCCTCCCTAGGTGATGATCGGACATAAGGTAGCTTTTTTCCTACTTAACTTTTATTTAAAATTGAAGTTCCTATTGCTTACCATGTCTGGTTTTCCTTATAACTGGAGCAGATACAAATACTTTTTGCCAGTGATGTGGGTCATCATTTTGGATACCACAGGAAAACCATTCAAGCCACTCACCTTTTATCTCTTTCCTCTAGGAAATACTTTCTGTATTTGTCTCTTTGACAAACCAAAGAGGAAAAGCTGTGGTGAGTGATTCCATTATACATTAACCACATAAAATAAAATTCTTGAGATATCCTCTAGGGGTAATACATAAAACGTAAAGAACAATGATAAGAATATAAGAATCAGGGAAATATAGCAAGACAAAGATGATATAAATAATAAAAATAAGAGTAATAAAACCTCTTAAAATTAAAAAATATATATAATAGATAAAATTTAAAGACATTGAATTGAAGAGTTGAGTGGTAAGAACAAGGGACATTTCTCATATAAGGGAGCAAAGGGACAAAGTGGGAGAAAACATGAGCAAGGATGGATGACTTAGAGGATCAGTCCAGAAAGACTACATCTGATTAATGGGTATTCTAGATAGACTAGCAAACAAAAGGAAATACATTTTTAAAGAAATATTAAAAAGAATATTTTCCAAATTTGAAAAGCCTTTTTTTTTTTCAAATGGGAAGGATAAACTGCAGGCCTAACACAAACACATTTTTTAAAAGTAATATATGCCAATCTATGGTGAAATTTTAGAACACCAGGACAGGGGTTCAACAAACTTTTTTCTTTTTAGGGCCAGGGAGTAAATACTTTAGGCTTTGTACACCATAAAGTCTGGCAACTACTCTATTCTATTGCAGCACAAAAACAACCTTGGACAACACATAAATGAATGAACTTAAATGTGACTGGGAACTTCTATTGGGCCTTTTGTTTTAGAATTAGTATAATCTGATAATCAATAAGCAGGCATCAGTAATTCCTGTGCATGTATCACACTTCCATGAGTTTTCTGTTGAAGATGACCAACTACTGCTTATCTTCCAAATGTGGAGGAAATTCAGGAGATTATGTTTTGGGCTTGATGTCTCTGAATACAGAAGCAGAAGATACTTGCAATGGAGTAAGCAAAAGTCATCTTCCAAAATTTAAGCTATTCCATAGTTCCAAACTTCCACACCTAGGTGAAGTGAAAATTGTGCAATGTCTTGAGAACTTCTGTTCTTATTTATATCCTTGATAAGGATATGAATTTTCAATTTCAGCCCCCCGAAGATTGTATCAGACTCAGGGTTTTGAGTGGGTGAATACTTAGAATCCATGTTTTTAACACATTTGCTAATATTTAGTAGCTCCGGCTTAAAAGTGTATTAATAGGACTGCACAAACTTAGTCAATACCCTCTTTTAATCTATATACACAACACTTCATTTATATCTTCCTCTTTGGAGTTCATAAGTATTCTTGACTCTGCTATCAGTATATAGGATGAACCATGAAGCTCAGATATAAGCTTGTCATTTTTAAGATAATGTACTCAAATTCGACAGAGGATGAGGTGGTTGGATGGCATCACCATCTCAATGGACATGAGTTTGAGTAAATTCCGGAAGTTGGTGATGGACAGGGAGGCCTGGCGTGCTGCAGTCCATGGGGTCACGAAGAGTTGGACACGACTGAGCGACTGAACTGAACTCAAATTCTACAATTTAATTTCTGACTCTCTGTTATACTATTCTATTTGATTTGGGCAACATTTTCCATAATTTTTCTGCACCAATTTGGTGCCATGACGCTTGGAGTCAGAGTAAAAACAAATTATCTTAATGCACAACTATATATAACCTGTGGAAAGGCAAATCTTTGATTGTGTCTAAATTTAAAGTGGTATAAAAGTACACTCAAGAAATTGCATTGCTTTCTGAAATTATCTTTTTTCTAAACCATCTATGCTGAGATTTCTATTTGCTTTCTCATTTAACAAGTTTAATAAATGCATTTTAAAAAGTAGTGCTTCTTATTTTGCACTCTGCTACCTAAGCTGTTAAAGAACAAGATTCAGAGAGATTACTATCAAATGTGAGTTTGACCTAGAATATAGGGATTTATTTCCCTTCTATGTTGTTTTCCTTAAAAGAAAATTAAGCAGTTAGTTCTATATACATAGTGCAATCAGTTAGTGTTATGGGAATTATTTTCATTTTTACTTACTGTAAAGAACTAAAATTTTTATACTGTAAAGCATTAAAATAGAAGGATGTGTGATGAGGTAGGTACTCAAAGGTTAAGAATGGATTAGGGAAGAGTAGAATTTTGGGAAGCAGAAAATACCCTGACTGTGTGTCCTGTATATGTCAGTAGCCTTTCATAAGGAGTGCAGCTGGTTAAAAACACTAAGATATTTCTGAGTAAAGTGATGGGTCAGAGAGGTTATTTGCTCCTAGGACTCTTTAAATCTGTAAGAATCATAACCCCAAAGTGTCTTTGTAATTCAGTTTTCCTGTTGAATTATGGATAGTGATTAAAACAAATGTGTATGAGTCAGGATCTAAGCTGATACTTTTTCCTACTGGGAAATAAGCTCTATAATGATAGGGACTTGGTCTCATTCACTGCTGTTTCTTCAATTTCCAGAGCAGAACAACTGTTTTAAAAATATCTGTGTCATCAAGGAAGGAAGGAATGAAAGAAGGAAGGAAGGAAATAAGAAACTGGGAAGATGCCACAGCGGTGAGTTAAGGTTTTAGAGAAAAGGAATGGAGCCCTGGGAATAAAATGCTCCTTCCATTTAGTTATTGGCTGTGAAGTCAGTAGTAGATGATGACAAGACAAGAACAACAGTAGTTCTCTGGTTCCACGAACTTCCATTCTGAAGGATACAACAGACACAATAAAATGTGGTGAAGGCTGTTTCAAGGATATGGACTAAATACTACAGGAACAGAGCAAAAGAAATCTTTAAAATTAGCTTTTTTAGTATTATTAGTGTTGATTGCCAACTGTTTATTAAAGTCATACTGCAGGAGATGTCTAACCCTCCTTTTAGAGAGTTATTAGAACAATTTATTGAAGATGAATGGGGCTTCCCTCATAGCTCAGTCAGTAAATCATCTGCCTGCAATGAAGGAGACCAGGTTCAATCCCTGGGTCGGGAAGATCCCCTGGAGAAGGAAACGGCAATCCACTCCAGTATTCTTGCCTGGAGTATCCCATGGACAGAGGAGCCTGTCGCAAGTCAGACACAACAGTGACTAAAACTACCCTCACCCCTGAAGATGAATAATAAAACTAGCATCATTTTTCTTGTTTACCAGTTACTTCCAGAGCCCTGCTTGTTATCCAAATGTCAATAAGAAATCCTAAACTTGAGCTAGTATCCAAATGTTCAGTTCTCCGCTGAAGCCTCACAACAGATACATGCATGAGTTGATCACTTAACAGGGAGTCAGTGTGGAGTATAAGCTAGCTCTCAGGGAATTTTACAGAGCATCTTTTAATCTATATTTTAGCCAGAAATCTGGGTATGTTCATGTATATTACACATATGACTGCACCTTTCCCATGTGCAGAAGTGAAAAAAAAAATAATCTGGAGAACTGCCACACTAGGGAAATGCCTATTTTAGGATGCAATACAAGTTTGAGAGAAAATTCTTTAACTAGGAATTGCTCCTGAGTTATTGGTAGAGGAGAGGCTAACCAGAGAGAGAAATCTGACAAATACACTGGTAGGAGAGAAGATCTGACTTTAGTTAGTTACATATAGTTAGTTACATAAGGTCCAATGAATTATTTGGTAGCACTGAGTAATTCCTGGGCATATTTCAATTTAAGAAACACTCATTCTGTTATTTTTATTTAATATTATGATATGTTCTAAGATTAATGAGAATCTAATAGATTTCTGTAATGAAATCTAACATAAAATAGCTAAATTAAGTGAATTCTTCTGGAAGCTTCATGGCTAACTTTGGAAAATTTGGGGCAATATGCTGTTGAGTTCTAACTTGAAATAGAGTCATAGGCACTATGTAGTGAACCAACTCAACTCCCTCATGCAGAAAGCTAAAGAAATCATAGTTTTCTTAACCCAAAGGATTTCAATTGAAGAACTCAGGCAGTGACATAAGAAAAAGATAAATAAAAGGTGAAGATCATTCACATATCATTTAACAATTTAAATACAGGCAGACTCTTAAGATGAAACAACTGTCCTCATAGTAAGTCTCATCTTCATTTAACTGTAAATGCAACTGATCTTGAATAATTTGTTCTCTTAATAGTTAAATTAACATTTACTGTAGCACAGAGAGCAAGGCTTTTAAAATATCAGGCGATTTTGGTTTTGCTTGAACATATCTTTACAAGGTTTCTTCTGAAAATCTCTAATTCAATAGTCCAAGAATCTTTATGACAGCTGACACTCTGTTTTTCTTCCCCATACAGAATTATTTACTTGGTAAAATTTGATTAAGTCTACTCAATAACGAAAGAAAAATATGTATGTGGCATTTCTTCATTTTTTATTTGCTGTATTAATTGATATAGACTACAAAATAAAAAGTCTATTCTAACTACTACTTGTAAATGCTAAATTTTGTTGGTCTTTGAAGAAAGGCTCAACATAAAATAGATTGGCCCACACGTTGATTCAACATATATTTTCTGAATGTGTTTCATGAGTACATTATGTTGGAGTCTAGGGATATCATGACAAATAAACAATATGCCTTCAACGATTATATAGTTTAGTGGCTATGAAAATAAAGACTTGGAATAAGGTGTGTGAGAGTGGTTAGGATAGAGAGCACTGAAAGTGCATTTGTAATTTTGGGAAAGCTGCTTGGAGAAGCGGGAGTCCTGAAAGGAAGAAACAATTAATCTGGTAAAACAGCATAGCAAGGCGGTGATTATATGAGAGGAGTCCAGATAGAAAGAAGTGAGTTATTAGAGGGTATGGTTCATTTGGGAAAATGTGGATAAAAGTTCAGTGTCTAAAGCAGAAGAGGTGGAAGAGAGGTCATGATACTACAAACAAAAGCCAAGACAAACTTTACTTAGGAGTTTGAACTTCATTCAGAAGGGTAAGAGGAGCTCGTAAGCTTTTTTAATAAAGGAAATGAAGTGACAGGATTGGAATTAGAGAAAGATCACTCTGGTTACAGTGTGGAGAATGAATTAGAAAGTGGCAAGTATGGAAACAGGGAAACTGGCTAGGATGCATCTTTTAGATTTGGAAAAAGATTCTGATCACCTAAATTAGGCAAGCCATTTGGAAGTGAAATTGTAAAGAGGTCGCATTGTAGAATTACTGAGGAGGTAAAACTGCTCATATGCAGTGTTTGGTTATTTGGAGTAAAGGAGAAGGAAAGCCAAATTTGATTAAAAAAAATTTTTTTTTGGCTTGGGAAACTAGGTGCTATTCACAGGGATAGGTAAATATCTCAGGAGAACCTTGGAAGATGATGAGTTAGTTTCAAACAGATTGAGTTGAATTCTTATGGGATATCCAAATGGAGATATTAGGAAAGCACTGGATTCATGGGTCTGACATTTAGGAGTGATCATGGGTGAAAATATAGATTTGGTATAATTAAATGAATATCACATTGATACATAACAGTTGACAAGGGAGTTAAAAACACTGACATATTTGTGTTGCATGCATTTCTGGGATATGACTTTGTATTTGAACAGCACTAAAATGTATTCTGGTAAAAATAAATTTTTGGAAATGAAGGCTGTCATAAACATTTTTTCTGATTTCTATAAAATCTGATTCCTTGCCTATTCATTATTCCATTTCTACTTTTGCATATTTTGAGGATACATTTTCATGTTCATTAAAACTATTTCAAGATCTGCATTTAAAAAAAAAAGTAACCTAGTATGTGAAGTAAGCTAGCACCTCCCTAACCCATTCAAGCAATTAACATTTCATCCATCTCCTCAGTCTCTATGACAAATATCGAGTTCGGGAGCTAAGAACACCCATAAATCATGAAATAGACAAGTCTGAATAAAAATAAGATTTTGATAAAGTCAGAAATAATGATCTTTAATATTTAAATGCCACCAAAACAATGTTAATGTTTCTTTCACTCTACTATTTCAGTGAACAATAATACTTACCTGTAAAGTCAGAAGTAGTTATCTGGAACCTCTAGCTGTGGAATGAATACTGTAGTATATCAAGTAATTCCTGTGTCCAGGTCTCAGGTTCTCCCCTAGTTTAGTGTCTGGAGCCCTTACCCAGCTTGATACTGAAGAAGACTTTACTTTCCTGTTAGTTCTTCCTGTCTGAGGATGTCACAGGGCATTTTCTTTCTGAGCCCTGCCTTTACCAGAGAAACCCCTTCAAATGAACTTTGAACTAGGGTTTCTTCCTGCACAGAACAAAGAATTATCCACAGAACTTGAGGGATGAATCAGAACCCTTTATGCCAAATGGTTACATGCCTAACATTCTGTCCTAACTTCTCAATGCCAAGGAGCTGATCTTTTAAAATTGGCCTTGATTTTTCTTGTTAAAGACCAACGAGATAGGATACCTTTTTGTAAATACCTAGGCAACTCCTTCAAAAAAATCTTCTTAATCCATCAATCTTTTGAATTTATCTGGATAAATACATGGAGAATTGAGTTCATCTCCTCTCTGATCTACAAAAACAAACTAAAATGCTCAAAGAAGAATAAGAAACAGAAAAAGAAGAGGAAAGAAGAGAACAGTAGATTCAGGATGACAGCACAATCTTAGAGGAAAAAAAAATAGATGGAGGAGAGTTAACTAACCTTGGTAGAAATAAGAAACAGAAATCTAGAGCCTTTAGACCGTGATTAAAGAGGATCCATCAGTTCTTACTATGGACCTCATAAGTGCACATGGGCTGAAGTGCAAAGCTGAAAACAGGACCATTAAACAGAAGTTTCCTCACTGAACTTTGGACTTCTCATCTACTGTCCTTTATTCTGCTCCCTGAATACAGGCACTAGGCATACACCCCAGGCAGGAGACTAGAACACTCATCTCTGGAGAAACTGAATGGCCCTAGGGAAAGACTTGTTATCACCAAAGTCTGGAGGTGTTCCCTTTCACCCTGAAGAGCACAAAACTGCAGGCCAGTCCCTTTGAATGAAGTCCACCAGACAATAGCCCTCTTCCCCAAGAAAGTGAAAGTGAAAGTCACTCAGTAGTGTCCAACTCTTTGAGACTCCATGGACGACACAGTCCATGGGATTCTCCAGGCCAAAATATTGGAATGAGTAGCTTTTTCCTTCTCCAGGGGATCTTCCCAATCCAGGGATCAAACCCAAGTCTCCCGCATTGCAGGCAGATTCTTTTATCAACTGAGCCACAAGGGAAGACAGAGAATATGGAGTGGGTAGCCTGTCCCTTCTCCAGGGAATCTTCCTGACCCAGGAATCAAACTGGGGTCTCCTGCATTGCAGGCAGATTCTTTACTAACTGAGCTATCAGGGAAGCCTCAACATGGGGAGGTGTAAATCCTCTATAAACTATAACTCACCACTGAGTTGTAGTGTATATTCATTGGAATATACACAGCCAAGAATTACTTGACTTCTGTAAATCCTCAAACAAGAGATCAAAAGAAACAGAAAAGTAGAAACTGGGAGAAGAAGTGACTGTTCTGGAAACAGAAGGAAAATGTTTTAAAATAGAGATGCTATATCCATTAAATAAAACCATAATACCATACCAAAAAAAAAAAAAAAGACTGAGGCAAGAATGGGAAAAAGGAACTTAGGAATTATCCTATGCATCTGTGTAGACAATAGTATGTCCTAGCATTATTGTAAAGTTTTGGAAATTTACCGAAAAACTAGAAAACTAAGGAAATGCCAAAATGAAGAAGTTATCAATTCACAGGAAAATATATATATAAAATCAGAGTAAATAATTTGTCTTGGGAGTGAACAATAATTATGCAATCACAATAAAATAAATCATGAGTTAATTTAATGAAAAACTGTGACCACCCATAAGGGGAAGAGGGAGACATAGAGTATGTATATGGTAAAGAAAGCTAAAGATTCATATACTAGATTAGGAATTAAAATATAATTTCTAAAATTAATAAAACAACACAACAGTACAAGGATAATATTTATTTTTAAATAAGAAATCACATATCAGATTGAACTATTATAGAAGTTGAAAGTGATTGCCTTGAAGGAAGAGAATATGGGTTGGTGACAAGTATAGTAGGACATTTTATATCAAATATCAGTTTTTTTGGTGCTATTTTACTTTTACAATATGTTCATATACTATTTTGTCAAAATAAAAATAAAGTAAAATATATTTATCTGGCAATACTTTACAGAAAGATGCAAGTTTAATAGTTGGATCTGATTTATCACTCTTATGTTTTAGAGTAAAGCCAATGTATATTTTAATAAACTAAATATTTCTCTTAATTTTCCCAAAGATTTGAAAATGTGAGTTATTTGGCAATCATTCACACTAAACTTTTTTCAAAAGAATATTCTCAGCATTCTTTCTGAAATTCACCTGCTGAAAACCAGCATGTAGAATGTTTTATTAAAAGGTCTTAGAAATCCTGTCTAACTTATCTCAGGAAATGTGGTTGATCACTTTGAGATACTGTAAAAATCCTGTTTTATTTCAGTATTTATGAGCTTCTAAAGAGGCATTCAAATTTTGCATCCCTACTGGAGGCTAAAGTATTTCAACTTCTTAAATTTTAATGACTGAATGTTTTGAAAAATGATATCCCCTTAGAAAATTACTTTCCCAAACTTTCCTTTTTCAAAGCAAAGAAATCCAAATCTTTATACTTCATAATGCAACCTGTGAGAAATAGTATCAGATTTTGAAGGTTTACCTTAGAGTAAAAAGAACAAGTAATACAAGCAGAAAATATTAATTTTGGGTCATCTGTGTATCATTTGGGCTTCTTCCTATCTACACATAGTATAATGGGTATAAAAAACTGCCTTTTCCTTGGAATGATTAGGCAGGCAAGCCAGAGACCTACTTAGGTGAATCTCTTAGATTTGAACACAAGGAATTATTAGTAGACAGATATACTGCCCAATTGTTTCAAGGAGTTGAAAGGTAACTCTATTATACTTTATCTTTTTGCATTTCAAATGCTGGAAAAATGTGACCCTTTCTTCTCTCAATCCCTCCTCTCAATGTATTATAATTCCCAGAAAACTAAATCTATTTCTCTCCATTTATAAGATTTCTTGCCTTGGATACTTTGAAGCCAAGTCTTTGTGAACATTTGATTTAGTATTTATACTCAAAATTGAGTGGAAATACTTTGTTTCTTTTATCTATGGGCATTTTTGTTTAAATCTGAAAGCATTTTCACAAGCATCAAACAAAGGACGGGGATGAGAGGTGCAGGCAAAGTGAAATGTGAGAGCTGGGCCACATCAGCAAATATCAATCGGGGGAAATATCTCCCCATAAAAATGCATTTCTCTGCTTATTTTGATCATTTACATAGATTAACCTTTTCTATCAAATACATCATTAGTCAAAATTAAACCTATATGTAAGTTAGGAACACCATTTTCCAAAGAAATCTCATTATCACATAGATTTTGTTCATTAGATTTCATTTATTCTTTGCCTTCAGCTTCAGGAGTTGCAATTAATTGATTAAACAAGAATTACAATAAGGGGAAAAGTTAATGGTGATTTTTAAGAGCAATCTGATCAAAGCTTTAGCTCCCTGACTTTGAAAAGCCAGCTCCTTTCACAATAAGCAATGCCAGTTACTGGTTGCTAGGTGTAGGGACTCATTCTTTCAGTCATCAAAGGTCTCCTATATTTTTTCCAGTTAAAGTGACAGAAACATTGAAGAGAGCCAAGAAATCCAATAATGAAAAGCACTAAATATTTTACAAAAGTTTGAGCTGAACAAGGCATAGGATCTAGCTCAAAGGCAAAAGAAATATTAATTTTCTTGTACATAATTAACTTAAATGTTTTCCTAAAAAAGTAATGACAGGAGATGCTTTAATATCAGTTCCTCAAAAGTTAAAAAATGAGTCTGTTGCTTTCTAGCTCTATTAAATAACTATTATGGGGAAATCGTATCTAGGCTGGTGACCTTAATGTCATTTCTGATGAGACAATAAGACAGATATGAAGGTCATTTGTAAGAAGAGTGACCTTGAAATGGAATAAAAAATTCAGAGTGAAGCTTTCTTGATTTAGGGAACTTCTTGCAGATAAAATTTCTATTTTCTTAAAGGCTATAAAGAAATATATAAAAAGAGACTCATTCAAATACTTAAATATTTGTTGAATACTTACTATATGCCAGGTAGTGTTTTAGGCACCAGAAATACAGTAATTGTCAAAAACATAAACAGGAACTTCCCTGGTGGTGCAGTGATTAAGAATTTGTCTTGCAATGCAGGGGACACAGGTTCAGTCCCTGGTCCAAGAATTAAGACACCACATGCACTCAGTGGTAAAGAATTTGCCTGCCAATGTAGGAGATGCATGAGATGCAGGTTTGATCCCTGGATCAGAAAGATCCCCTGGAGGAAGAAATAGCAATCCACTCCAGTATTCTTGACTGGAAAATCCAGAGGAGCCTGGTGGGTTACAGTCCATGTCACAAAAGTCAGACATGGCTTAGCCCAAGAACAAATGTATCTATCCATCCATCCTTCTATCTATCTAGACATCTAGAAGAAATAAGATTGATTACAGGATTTCAAATGAAGTGGCCTGGCATGTATGCAGGCAGGCACAGAATTTCCATGGCAGCATTACAGACTAAAGGAAAGAACAATTTCTTGAAGAAGTGGCCCTTGAGCAGATGTCTAAAAGGATGAGTAGGATTTCACTAGGCAAAGAACCACTGGCAAGAGGGGAATATGGGTAGGAAATATTCTTTAGACAAAGAGGATGATAGGAATGATGATCCTGAAGTGTCAGGAAATAAGGTGCATTTAGAGAACTGGGAGCAGGTATCTGTGTGCAAGGAGATACCTGGTGGGCAGCAAGAGCCGATTAAGAGATGACAATGCTCTAGAGATGGGTACAAACTAGAGGAGCTTCCTAGGTAGTGTGAATGGTAAAGAACCTGCCTGCCAGTGCAGGAGACATAAGAGATGTGGATTTGATCCCTAGGTTGGGAAGATTCCCTGAAGGAGGCACAGCAACCTACTCCAGAATTCTTGCCTAAAGAATCCCATGGACAGAGGAGCCTGCGGGTTATAGTTCATAGGGTCGCAAAGAGTCATACACGACTGAAGCAACTTAGCATACATACATAAACCAGAACCTGAAGGGTTTGAGGGTCATGCCAAGGATTTTGGTCTCCCCTTTATTGTTAGTTTGTTTAAATTGAGTGATTTACTGATTTTTTTCCCCTTACACTGAATTCCATTATTTCACGTATCACCATGGACAAATATTCTAATATACTGCATGAAAATCTGTTCATTAGACTAGACAAATATTCTAATACCCTGAATGAAAATTCATTCAGTAGACTAAAGATTTATCAAGCACCCATTCCCTGTGCCATACACCACTCTAGGAATTGGGAAGATAACAGTGAACCAAATAGATTTAAATCCTTATGAAGTACACATTTATGTTAAAGAAGACAGAGAATGATATAAATAAGTAAAATATATTTGGTTAGATGTTAAGTGCTACAGAAAAAAAAAACAATGCAGGGAATAGGAGCAAGAAGTATAAGAAACATGCATTTGCCCTATTTTTGCTGATCCTATTTTATTTGAATACATTTGAATTCATGTAAATGGTATTGCGCTATAGATCTTATTGAGTTTCTTATTTTTTCAACCGTGTCCTTATTAAGAACCATTCATGTTGCTAGGAATACATATAATCTGCTGCTCCTGTTACATAATGCTTCATGTCTCCCCATCATGTTTTATGTATCTATACTTTGAATGATGCAAAATCAGATAGTCTCCAATTACTTATTCTCCTTATTCTCAAGAGCAAAGCTCAACCATGGATCCATGGTTTTCTGTACGTACACGTGTGACAGTGGGGAGAAAGTAACAACTGAAGGGAAGTAGAGCTAGCTTTGTATTTTGAAAAGATAACTCTGGATGCAATGCAAAAACTAGAGGGAGAAAGTCCAGACTAAACATAAACTATTTCAGAGACTTATTTCAGCAGTCAAAGAAGAGATACTGTATCTTACACTAGGTTGATACTAATCATGGAACTGAAGAGAAACAGAATGATCCAAACAATGTTTAGAGAGTAATGCTGATATACTCTGGTGATAAAATGGATATGGAGGTGAGGAATAAGGATATGTCATGAGTGACTCTTAGCATTCCAATATAAGCAAATGAATGGATAAATAGTTATTCACTAAGGTATACACACTGAAACATGATCCTTTATAGAGATAGAATGGCCCTAATACTGGTTAACATATAAACTGACATAGTGAAATGTAATTTAACCATTCTAGTAGTGAGATTCATAATACCTACTTCCGTCCTACTAACTGCAGTAGGGGTTTAACAGCCTAGTAAAGAGACAGAAAACAACCAAAATATTGTAACTCTATAATTACTATGATGAAGCACAGGTGGGCACAAAAAGTAAAACATACTGGGGAGGAATAGAGTTTCACCAGGTACACCAGGAGGAGAGCAGAGGGAAGTCCAAGCACAAGGGCATGTTGGTGTGTATGAACAAACTAATTTAGGACAACTTCAAGGAATTTGTGTTTCCTGGGAGAACTCAGTGAAGTGAAGTCGGTGGGGTTGGGGTGGGGGTGGGGTGGGGTGGTGGTGAGACTGCCAGGATTGAGAAGGGCCATTTTCTACAGCATAAAAGGAATTTTATGGAGAATTTGGTGGAAGTTATTTGAGCAGAGAAGTAACATGATTAAATGAGGAAATTAGATTATTCTAACACCAAGAAAGAAAAACAAGTAAGCACGCATTCTCTATTCTCTGAGATGGTGAGAGTATGAAGTGACAGGGACATTGGGAATAGACCAGAGGGGACACATTAAGAAGATGTTACTTTGGGTTTAGAACTGGAAGGACTTGATTATCTGAATGTTGCAGGGAATCAGGATGGCTTCTTGGTTTCTGACTTTAGCAACTGAGTTAATAGCTATGATACTGAATGACATTGGGATCACAGATGGGACAGAAGTTTTGAGGAGATGGCTGTGTACTCAGTTTAGGAGAATTTTAGTTTATGTATTTTTGAAGCACAATACAGATAGAGGCTGGATATAGGTTTAGACCTAGGAATTAGATCTGAGTTGGGGAGTTGGGGCTACAGATTCAAGAGGAGTCAAGTTAGTTGGTGTATATAAAGACTGAGTAAAAAAGAATTAAGACTAAACAACTTGTGAGGCCAGGCAGAGCAGTAAGTATAAGCAAAAGTGAGTAATGCACAATGAGTAAAGGTTATAAGCACAGAATTAAACCAGGAAGAGAGGGAGAGGGTGAAAGAGAGAGAGGGATCAACTGAGGGAGAGAGGCAGAGAGAGACAGAAGCAGGGACAGACAGAATTGATATACAGGATTTCATATGTGTATGTAAAATATTCCAATGTCTGCACTATTTTCTCTTAGATATTTCTCATTGTGTGCTAGTTGTAAAATATTTTCTAAAATACTATTTATGCAAACATCCTCTAAAATGTTACTAGTTTACTAGTTACCTCTGGTTTCTCTTTTACATCCCAGTTCAATTTGTCTTTGCATGTGATAGCCTAATTTTAATGAAGAATTCAGGTTTATAGGGTTTGGGTTTTATGGCATCAATAAAGTTTTAAAATATAGTTAAAATGACTGCTCTATAAAATTTCCCCTTGTCTTGCAGTTTACATGCCCTTGAATTCTGCTTAATATACCCCACCCATAATTTCCTTGACATTTCCTGCTTTCTTTGCATCTGTTTTCACATATGTGGGCTGTTCTATCAAAAAATATTTCACTATTTTTAATTTTAAAATTTTTACTCCCTTCCCCATCTTTTATACATATTTGTAAATGTAGCACACATTTTCTAAGGTCTCTCAAGCCCCTGAATACTAACGGAATTATATTAACAATAAAAGCCCAAATATATATTTTTTTAAACATACCTCTTACAAAAACCTTTGTCAGGCTGGAAAAAGATATTCCATGCAAATAAAGACCAAAAGAAAGCAGGAGTGGCAATACTCATATCTGATAAAGTAGACTTTAAAATAAAGGCAGTGAAAAGAGATAAAGATGGACATTACATAATGATCAAAGGATCAATCGAGGAAGAAGAAATAACAATTATAAATATTTATGCACCTAACATAGGAGCTCCACAATATGTAAGGCAAATGCTAACAAATATGAAAGGGGAAATCAACAACAACACAATAATAGCAGGAGACTTTAATACACCACTCACACCAATGGATAGATCAACTGGACAGAAAAGTAACAAGGAAATTCAAACTTTAAATGAAACAATAGACCAACTAGACCTAATTGATATCTATAGGTCATTCCACCCCAAAACAAGGAATTTCACCTTTTTCTCAAGTGCACACGGGACCTTCTCCAGGATAGATCACATCCTGGGCCATAAATCTAACCTTGATAAATTCAAAAATATTGAAATCATCCCAAGCATCTTTTCTGACCACAATGCAGTGAGATTAGATATCAACTACAGGAGAAAACCTCTCAAAACTTCCAACATATGGAGGCTCAACAACACACTGCTGAATAACCAACAAATTGCAGAAGAAATTAAAAATGAAATTCAGTTATGCATGGAAACGAATGAAAATGAAAACACAACAGCTCAAAACCTATGGGACACTGTGAAAGCAATGCTAAGGGGAAAGTTCATAGCAATACAAGCTCACCTCAGGAAACAAGA
>ML660214.1:1430959-1453769 GCA_007570785.1 Antilocapra americana
CCGGAGGGGAAGCATATGTAAACCCATGGTGATATCATGACAATGTATGGCAAAAACAATAATAAAAAAAAAAATTAAAAAAAAAAACAAAAACCTTTGTCCTTTGTCAGATACCTCTGTCTATAATCCTGAAGGTGGGATTACTGTTTGTCAAGCATTTTAATGTTTTTCCTCTGAGAAATCCACCTTTTTGTAAGCATTGTGAGAAAGAGCATTGTGAGCACTTCACCTCCTACTGCAGACATATGAAAACAAAATGAGTCTGAACGCTGGCAGTTATGGTGCAGTCATGCAACCCAGTGTCAGTCAAGCTGATACTCCTGCAGAGAATTTTGAACTTGGAATGAATGGCCTAAAGGAGGAGAGCAAGCTGAGAATATAATCTAGTGTCCAGTTGTAGGGTCCATTTCCCAAATCTGGCAGTCCTAGTATTAACAGTTGCCCAAAGTCAGAGATACTTAATGTTGTTGTTTATTTGTATCAAAAGTCCTCTGTATAAACCCCACACGTACTCCATTCATTAGCAGTCAAGCATATCCCTACTGATTAGTGACATTCAGCATTTGTTCATATACCTGTTGGCCATTTACATGTTTTCTTTGGAAAAAATGTTTATTTAAGTCCATAGTAGTAGTAGTGAAGCCTCTCAGTCATATCTGACTCTTTGAAACCCCATGAACTGTAGCCTAGCAGGCTCCTCAGTCCACGGGATTTCCCAGGCAAGAATCCTGGAGTAGGTTGCCATTTCTTCCTCAAGGAGATCTTCCTAACCCAGAGATTCAACCCAGATCTCTCACATTGTAGGCAGACGCTTTACCATCTGAGCCACCAGGCAAGTCCCTTTTAAGTCTATAGCCCATTTTTAAATTGAGTTATTTAAACTGAATTATTATAAATTGAGTTGCTTGTTTGTTTTTTCGGTTTTACTTTTTGCTTCCCTTAATTGTAACTCCCTTACACATGTAAACTAAAAAATGTAGGAGTCCTGTATATATTTTGCTGATTAATTCTTTTTCTGTCCCACCTTCCAAGGCTATTTATTGATTATTGTGTGCCAGCTACTGTGGGTTCTAGGTCTACAAGTATAAATAAGAAGCTCTCCCTGATGCAAAGGTCCTAAAGTCCAGTTGGAAAGACACATAAAATGATTACAGCAGAAATAGATTAAGCCAATAAATCTTTGTTCTCCCCTTAACTTGATCCCCATCTTCCAAAAGTAATTATTGTCACTATATATATATATATATATATTTTTTTTTTTTAAACCTTTTGACTACTTCAGCCATTTTTTTCTACCAGCAACTCCTGTGTCTGGCAACCACCATTCTGTTCTCTATCTAGTAGCTTGTTTGGTTGGTTTTATTTTGTTTAACTATATATATATTTTTTTAGGTTACACATATAAGGAAATTCATACAATATTTTCTTTGTCTTACTTCACTTAGCATAGTGCCCTCAAGTTTCATCCATGTTGCTGTGAATGGCCAAGATTTTGCTATTTTTTATGACTGAATAATATTCCACTGTATGTGTATATGTATGTGTGTGTGCTTGTCTGTGTATCTCAATTTCTTTATCCATCCTTACACTAATGAATACTTAGATTGTTTCCATATAGCTTGGCTGTTGTAAATAAGGTGCAATAAATATGGGGCTGCAGATGTCTTTTCAGGTGAAAATTTTCACTCATCTCAAATATAAATATCCAGAATTGCTATATTATACAGTAGTTTTGTTTTTAATTTTTTGAGGAAACTCCATATTATTTTCTGTAGTAACTACAATCCCCACAAACAGAGCATGAGGGTTCCCTTTTATCCACATCCTTGCCAATTTTTGTATTTCTCTTTTTTCCAAATTCATTTATCTTTTTTAAAAAATATATTTTCTTTTTTTCAATTACTTTATGTTGGAATAAAGTTGGTTAACAATATTGTGTTAGCTTCAGTTGTACAGCAGAGTAATTCAGCTATACATATAATATACTTATTATTTGTAAAATTCCTTTCCCATTTAGGTTATTATAGAGTATTGAAAAGGGTTTTCTGTGACATACAGTAGATTCTTATTAGTTATCTATTTTAAATACAGCAATGTGTACATGCCAATCCCAAACTCCAAATCTATCCCCTCCCACCTTCCCCTCTGGTAACCATGCATTTGTTTCCCAGTCTGTTTCTGTTTTGTAAATAAGTTTGTTTGAATTTTTTTTTAGATTCAACATATAAGTGATATCATATTTTATTTTTCTGTCTGATTTACTTCTCTTAATTTTGATAATATCTGAGTCCATCTATGTTACTACAAATGGCATTATTTCTTTTTAATGGCTGAGTAACATTCAGTTGTGTATATGTATCACATCTTCTTTACCCATTCATCCATCAATGAACATTTATGTTGCTTTCGTATCTTGGCTATTGTAAATAGTGCTGCAGTAAAAATTGGGCTTCATGTATCCTTTTAAACCATGTTCCTCTATGGATGTGCCCAGGAGTGGGATTACTGGATCTTATAGTAACTCTATTTTTTGTTTTTTTAAGGAACTTCTATACTGTTCTCCTTAGTGGTTGTACCAGTTTACATTCTAGCATAGAAGGGTTCCCTGTTCTCCATACCCTCTCCAGCCTTTACTGTTTGCAGACTTTTTGATGATGGTCATTCTAACTGGTGTGAAGAAAATGGCACCCCACTCCAGTATTCTTGCCTGGAGAATCCCAGGGATGGAGGAGCCTGGTGGGCTGCTGTCTGTGGGGTTGCATAGAGTTGGACACGACTGAAGCGACTTAGCAGCAGCAGCAGCAGCAGAATTCTGACTGGTGTGAGGTGATATTTCATTGTAGTTTTGATTTGCGCTTCTCTAACAATTAGCAAGGTTGAGCATCTTTTCATGTATCTCTTGGCCATCTGTATTATTTCTTCTTTGGAGAAATGTCTATCTAGGTCTTTGGTCCATTTGATTTGGGTTGTTTGATTTTTTGATATTGAGCTGCATGAGCTGTTTGTAAATTTTGGAAAGTACTCTCTTGTTGGTTACACTATTTACAAATATTTTCTCTCATTCTGTGGGTTGTCTTTTCATTTCATTTATAGTTTCCTATGCTCTGCAAGTAGCTTCCCTGGTAGCTCAGCTGGTAAAGAATCTGCCTGCAATGCAAGAGAACTTCAGTTCCATTCCTGGGTCTGGAAGATACCCTGGATAAGAACACTCCAGTATTCTTGGACTTCCCTGGTGGCTCAGACAGTAAGGAATCTGCCTGCAAAGTGGGATACCTGGGTTTGATCCCTGGATTGGGAAGATTCCGAGGAGGATGGCATGGCAACCCACTCCAGGATTCTTGCCTGGAGAATCCCTATGGACAGAGGAGCCTGGCAGGCTACAGTCCACAGGGTCGCAAAGAGTCAGACACAACTGAGCGACTAAGTGCACACACGCGCGCGCGTGCACACACACACACACACACACACACAAACACACACTGTGCAATAGCTTTTAGTTTAATTAGGTCCTGTTTACTTTGGTTTTTACTTCCATTACTCTAGGAGACAAATTAACAAAAGATATTGCTGCAATTTTTGTCAAAGTGTGTTTGATGTGGATTGCCTTGAATCTGTAGATCATTTTGTGTAGTTTGAATGTATTAAATCTTCCAATTCATGAACACAGAAATGTCTTTCCATTTGTTTGTGTCTTTAAATTTTTCATCAGTGTTTTGTAGTTTTCTGTATACTGGTCTTTCATTTCCTTAGTTAAGTCTTTTATGTATCTTATTATTTATGGTGCTATCGTAAAGGAAATTATTTTCCTAATTAAGCCTTACATTGACTAAATAATTTCCCTCTGGAAAAATGTTCCTTCAGATGCAGACTTTGTGTCAAAGAAGGCTGGAAGCAATTTCAACTTTGCCACTTACTACCTGAGAGACTTCTTATAAATTACTAAACATATTTACGCTTCAGCTTCTTCCTTGTAAAAAGGACTAAAATAATATTTTCATGGAAGAAACGTTGTGAAAATTATAGATAGTGTATACAAACCATGAAGCCTAGTGTATTAGTTAGGATTGTATAGAGAAAGAACAAATAGGATACATAGGCCTAAAAACCAGGAGCACCAAGTGATAGGAGTAGATCAGTATTCCCACTCAGGCAGGCAGTGAGCAAATTCAAACTTCTTTCACCTTTTTGTTTTACTCAGACTCTCAATATGTTGACTGTTGCCAACTCACATTGGGGAGGGCCATGTGCTTTACTAAATTCACCAATTAAAATGCTTATCTATTCTAGAAACACACTTGTGGACATACCCATAAACAATGTTTAACCATATATCTAGGCATCCCAAGACCCAGTCAAATTCACACATTTTTTTAAAAATCTTTTGATGCTGTAGTTATTTTAATCAAAAAGTTTATCCATTTGTGTATACCCTTTAGAACAATCCTACCAAGAGAGGTTGCCCATGTTTAACCACTATTTACCAACACATTAAGTTTATTATTTCATCAGCCCTGGCTGTTAGATAGCATTTTTCAAAAAAATATCTAAGCACAATCTTTGTCTCTTTATCTATTATTTGTCCTAGTTCCACTCTTTAAGGTCACATAGAACAAGTCTCATTCCTCTATTATGGCCTCCTCATCAGACCACAGTGCTCATGTTCTCCTAGAGCCCTCTCAGTAAAGGTCCCATACCAAGTTTAAGAAAAATCCAAGACTAGCATTTGGTCCTTCAGTTCCTAGGCCTCAAACATATACTTGAACAAATACATTTTGGCTTCCTCTAGGCCACAGATGTTCCCCACCAATGCCTTGTTTCTCTGGAGTACTAAAATCTTTCACTAACTATCCTCTGCATTATAACACATGTATAGAATTTATTTTTCAGAAAATGTGATGGTGATATGGTTTTGCTAACATCAAAGACATAACTTTCTGGAACACACAGATGTAGCCTGGGATGCAAACAAGTCCATCAGACAATCACCCAGTTCTGAACATTGCACTATTATACTTCTATTTAATTCCTTCAAGTACACTGCTAACATTTCTTACACTTGAAAGCAGATTGCTAGCCAAAAAAAAAAAAGTTGTTAATGACTGCTGTAGGATTGGAATCCATCATGCCTCAGCAAGGCCGGTTAAAGTCAATTCTCTCTCTAGCAACCCAATAGTCCCCTCCCATGGCAGCTTCTCTTTACAACCCAAATTCTAGCTTTTCAACCTTAAGTCTCAATATTTTCATGCTCATATTTAATGTATTTTGTTATCTTTGGCAAGATTTTAATCAATACTCTCTTATTTTGAGGCAGCTATGATCTACTTTCTTTCACTCTTGGAAATGCTCTGCTCGCCTATGTGATTTCTACTTCTACTATTGTTTACGAAAAGTAGATCCCATGAAGATGTATTTTTTCATTACTAGAGGAGTCATTAAATTTATGTAAAATTTAAATGAAACATGTAACAAAAATATTTTTCAAGTTACTGCAAACCCATGTTGGAAGAATACAAAGGATTTTATTAAGTAATATTTATGAATCCAATTTTGTAATAAGAAGTTATTGGAGTCTACCAAGCAGCAAGTGTGGTCTCAAGTTACAATGTAATAGAATTAAATGAATGATAATTGTAAGACTACCCAAGAATAAAAAGTAATAAGTGACAAGAAATATATGGGATGTATTTAGCTGAGAATGAGCATTAACAAGGGATGGTTTAGACATGAAGTAAAATTTTAAAGAAAAAAACAATAATAAAGACTAAATGGAAATAAAATTTTATCTCTTTGTTTGTTAGCTCAATATTTTCATATACTCAGAGAGAAACATTTTTTACTCCCCCCAAAAGCCTTCTAATTACTACGGTGAAGGCCTCCCTAGATAATGAAACAGGAATTTGAAGGAGAAAGAATAATAAAAGAAGAAAATATTATATTTTCTAAACTACAGGGATATAATTTTATATTATGAAGAGAAAATGACATAAAATATCCATTGAAATATTTTTCTCCATTCAAGCAAATATTAAATGTATAGGACCCTTTTGGTAAGAGGGCAGATTTCAGTACACCATAGAGCTTACTGAGTAACATGAAAAGCATAATGAATTGCGATAAACTATATCTGTTTTTAGATAAATACCCTGCCAAACCACATAACTCATCTTTGAACAAAACTTCCACGAGCACACCCATTTCTAAAACATTGCTGCTTCCTACGTAGGACCGAGAAGTCATTTTAGTTAAATTTCCACTCTGTTCAAGAAGTCATTTTTTTGTGGAGACATTTATAAATACCTGCATTATTTTCATTGTTGTTCCTTGTAGCTATACAGGTAAAAGAAAAATTAAAATGTAAGAGTCAGCACCAATATGTAAAACTATTTGAAGTAAAACTGCAGCATATCCCCCAAAAGGGAGAATTTCTAGGACATAAAGTAGGAATATAGTAGAGAATCTATTAAGGGTTCTCAATTTTCAGGAGAAATCAAAAGATAAACAAAGCAAGAATAAAGAAAGAGAATAAAGTCAGTGGGATTTTGATAAACACAAAACCCTTGAAAGATCAGTAAAAAGAAAATATAAATTCTGAGAGAATAAAAATATGACCAGAGCTAAACATTAAAAGGAAAGCAAGCAAGAAAACTACTAAAGTGAAGGTTAGTACAAAGGCAGGACCAAGAAAATGAAGGAAAAACATGATAACATTATGCTGTAAGAAAGCTTCCAAGTGTAAAATATCTATAACTTCTGATCAACTTTTTGCTTCTAAGATGAGTATATATAACACTCTCTGATTGGGAACTTTTCATGAAAATAAGCCAAGATAATGTTGTATTATTTCCTTCCCAATTGTAAATATAGGCTTTGAAAAAGTAGCCTGCAGCTACCACTCTTTAAGATTCCTAGTGGACAGGTGAGTACTTCAAAAAGTGAAAAAAAAAATCTACAAATTAGTATGTTAAGATTAAAAAAAAGAGTTGATGAACTTGAAAATTTGCGCTTTATTAACACATTAATTTTTTAAAGTTTGGTAATGAACCAATTCCTTTCATGGATCACAACTTTGTCATGGTGAAGGGGCTTGCATAACTCAGTGAAGTTATGAGTAATAGGATGAAAGCTATGACCAACATAGACAGCATATTAAAAAGCAGAGACATCACTTTGCCAACAAAGGTCTGCATAGTGAAAGCTATGGTTTTTCTACTAGTCATGTACAGATGTGAGAATTGGACCATAAAGCAGGCTGAGCAGTGACGAAGTGATGATTTCGAATTGTGGTGCTGGAGAAGACACTTGAGAGTTCATGGACTGCAAGGAGATCAAAGCAGTTATTCCTAAAGGAAATCAACCATGAATATTCCTGGAAGGACTGATGCTGAAGCTGAAGCTACAATACTTTGACCACCTGATACGAAGAGCCAACTCATTAGAAAAGACCCTGATTCTGGGAAAGACTGAAGGAAAGGAGAAGAAAAGCAGAAGAGGATGAGATGGATATATAACAACACACACTCATTGGACATGAATCTGAGCCAACTCCCAGAGATAGTGAAGGACAGGGAAGCCTGGAGTGCTGCAGTCCATGGGGCTGCAAAGAGCTGGACATGACTTAGTGACTGAACAACAACAACCAGGAGACAGTGGAGGACTGCGGAATCTGGCAGGCTGCAGTCCATGGGGTCTCAAAGAGTTGGACATGACTTTGTGACTATAAAGCAACAATAAACGCACCAATAGGTTTATAGATCTATTTTAAATCTAACATATTAAAAAATGACAAACATTATCAGGACCAAACCATATGCTGTTCCCAGCTTCATTATAATCTAGTCATTTTAAAAAATATATTTATATAAGCCTGGAACACTTAGGGCATTTAAAAACATCAGGTTTGTCTCCATTTACTGAATACATTCATAAATTAATCATAGACAGTTTAATCAAGTGTTAATTTGAATATAAATTTGAACTGAAATTATAAATTGTTTCTAGATAGAAGACAGTTAAAATATTATATACCAAGATATGCATACCATTCATTCAGCATTTTCAGGAAGTGTAGTATTCTATCTAGGTGAATAGTCTAGCCTTTCCCTACTAAATGCTCAAATTTTTAAAATTTTAATCACCTTTGAAGGAAATATTTCTCAAATATTACCT
Source organism: Antilocapra americana (assembly GCA_007570785.1). NCBI lineage: Eukaryota > Metazoa > Chordata > Mammalia > Artiodactyla > Antilocapridae > Antilocapra > Antilocapra americana. The sequence continues at coordinate 1,439,126 of ML660214.1, forward strand.
TTTTTTGCATGTAAGTTAACTTCTGATTTGCTCAGGGTCATTATAAGGAAAATCAATAGCTGTGCTGGGTTGTAATACTCTGCTATTTTTTGGGAGACTGACAAGCGCTCCCACTGTAACAAATAATCCTACATGACTCTTTTTTAATTTCATACGTACAGTTTTTGTACTTTTCCCTTGTCCTGAATCACTGTCAGGTTATCAGTGTGCCTGTCTCTAGGAGTCCATCTTCTAATTCACTGCTATAGTTTACCATAAATCACAGGACCTTTCTATCGCTCCTATTTGTTTGGCCTCATTACCTCCCTTCTCCACCTCTTTACTGACATTCTGTACTAGATGTAGAAAAATCAAGATAGTCATTATAAAACTCTGACAAAAATTGAAGCAATTATGAACAAAGACATAAATTATATGATAGGGTAATTATCATTAGTTTAAAAGTATTCGGCTTACAGTCAATAGAACATGGGGTGTGGACGTGGTGAGCTGCAGGAGGGCTACTGGAAGATATGGTTTTATTGACTAAGTTTAGTAGGCTTTGAATTTGAGTTGATCACTATGATGGAAACCAGACTATGAGGAAAGGCCATAGGAAGATAAGAACTGAATTCTGGAGAAAGTATTAGAGTTTATAGGATACCGAGAGAGAAACAAGTACAGGAACTCAGAAAAGGGGCTCATGAGGTAAATAATGAGAATTAAGACAAGAACAAAATGATTAAAATTATAATACTGGAGAATCAAGGACAAAGGATCTGAAGCTAAATTGATGCTGCAGCTCTAAACTTCTGACCTAGAGCATTTTAATTAGGAAGTAGATGTGTTCCAGAGTTTTAATTCTGTTTGAACTTCTAGGTAGGAATTAAGGGATTCCCATTGCTTTCTTGGAGGAAGTAATCTAGGTATTCATTCAATTTATATTGAGTGCTTCCTAGGTGCCAGAAACCATACTAAGCTCAAGAATTAGCAGTGATCCAAACAAATTATTTAACCTCTTGAGCAGTTGACATTCAAGTGGGTAGATACTGAGAATAATCAAATAAAGAAATGGACATAGGATGTATTTTCAGTTACAGTCAGTACAATAAAGAAACTAATCAGAGAAAGGGAACAAAGAATGTCATCAGGTGTTATTTTGGATAAGGTTGTCAGGTAAAAGTTCTCTGAAGATTCTCAGATGAATATCATGAATAAGAAAAAGGGATATGTGGTTGTTTTGAAAACAAATAGTCTAGGAGAATGAAATGGCAAATTCAAGATCCCAGATAAGTGAGAACGTGCTTGTTCTATTTGAGGAACAGAAAGGAGGCCAGAATAGCTAATAAGCTGAAGACATGCATGCTAAGTCACTTCAATTGTGTTCAACTCTTTGTGACCCCATGGACAGTAGCCCAACAGGCTCCTCTGTCCACTCTCCAGGCAAGAATATTGGAGTAGGTCGCCATGTCCTCCTCAATAGGCTGAAGACACTATGAGTAAAATTTTCCATCTTATTATAATTAATAGCAATTATCAATTTTTAAATTGGGTCTTAAAATTCATATTTTAGAGTATTTAAGAATAAACTTAAATGAAAAAAAAAATCCCATGTAGACAAGATATGTTGACTACTTGAACTTTATCTTATTTGCTTGTTACATACATACATATACAGCTCATAAGAGATCTAAGAGAGCTGATAACTGTATAAAGAGGGACTCACTGCTTCAGCATATTAAATTTTAACCTGATCTTATGAATAATTTTCCATAATTGCCAGAATTTAAAGTCTTCAATAAGGAAGAACTTTCGTATGACTGTTTTCAAATATAGAGACAAAAGGGTGTTTTTTTGAGAAATGATGGTTCAACTGGTAAAGAATCTGCCTGCCTGCAATGCAGGAGACACAAGAGACGTGGGTACGATCCCTGGGTAGGGAAGAACCCCTGCAGGAGGAAAAAGGCAACCCACTCCAATATTCTTGCCTGAAAAATCTCATGGACAGAGGAGCCTGGCAGGCTAAGGTCTCAAGGGTTGCAAAGAGTTGGCACAACTGAGCAACTAGGCACTCCCACAGTCATTTCAGTAACAATTTGACTAATATTTAGTCAAAGCATTCAATATATCTATTTTGCAGCATGACCAATGGAAGCCTTAAAGTTTCAGATGTTGTTTTATACATAGTCTGAATGAGAATCATAATTTATAAAAACAATTCATAAAACCATCTACATCTATTGTAACTTTGTTGGAGACTGAGATCAATGTTCTGAAATAAAGTATTTAGTAATAAAAATTAGGGCATGCATAGCTTTCCTATTTTAATGATTTTCATTCCCCCTGAGAGAAATAACAAATCTATGATTAATCAGATTGTAGGCCCTACTATCCGTTACATTAGAGACATGGAAAATATAAAGAAAGGATGTCTCAGAAAGTTTTATTTTTCAGATTTGAAATTCATATATAAATTTGGCTTTTTAAAAGTAGGAGGACAGGTTATAGTTTTCAAATAAGGTATAAAATAAGTGTTGGAAAAACACTTGACAGGAAAGGGACACCAGGGCATCACTGAGAATAACCGGAATAAATAAAACTTCTCTTCAGGAAGATGTTTATGTCTAATATAAGACTAATGACAAGAGCCACTGATCATGACTATATTGATATTATTTTAGAGAAACATGAACTCTCATGTAGAAGACTGTTATAATCACTTTGATCAAGAATTGATGTTGTGGAATGAGTAAATGTACTGTCTTTGGCATTTCCTGGTGACTCGGATGGTAAAGAAGCTGCCTTCAATGAAGGAGACCAGGGTTCTACCCCTGGAGAGGGAAGATCCCCTGGAGAAGGAAATGGCAACTCACTCCAGTATTCTTGCCTAGAGAATCCCATGGCCTGTAGAGTGTGGCAGGCTAGAGTCCATAGAGTTGTAAAGAGTCAGACATATCTGAGCAACTAACATTCTCACTTAACACTGTTTTTGATAGTCATGGAACGGTAAGATACAGTAAATATCTTTCAATATGCATCAATATACACATAAACATTACAAAATAGTTATTATCAATGTTGTTATCCATTTAATGCCCACTCAGAAAAACAACTCAAAAGGGTCTTGAAAATATTTACCCAATTGGCAAAGGCAAATAGGTCCTGTTTGTTGTTGAAGTAGTGGAGAGAAATACAAGTAAAAAATTTTAAGTCAGGCATTTTTTTTCTTCCCACTATATGAATTTCATGATATTTATTTTATACAAAATCTCAATTTGTTTCAGATAAAAATTTATAAGGGATGTGTGCAGGAGTTAGAAAATCATTGTAATTAAACACGTAAGCTTGAGGGACTCTAAGTAAACCTCAAATATCACAGTTTTGTATAATATCATTGTGGGTTGTAGGAGAGTCAAAGAAGTGAGTCTTATGCCCATTATTACTGGCTTTATTTATATAATGTACTCCAGAAAAGGTTGGTCCTGATCCTTTCATCTACATTGAACAAAAACATATAGAACCAACATGGAAATTGGTTAATATTGTAGTTTAGGTAATATTAATAGTAAACAGGTCATTTTATTTTCCTTAACTTCATTTTTAAGGTATAATTTAAATAATAATATTAAATTAGTTAATTAATTTATTGGTTTGTCACGTCTACTCCTTCTTGGGAAAAAAAGAATACTTTGAAATAGGCATTTGCCAAAAAAAAAAAAGAAATAGGCATTTGCATTACATATTTTTGAAAAGGCTGGGCTTATAAGAGTCCCAAACCAAAAGAAAATTTTATCACATTTTAATGCACAATAACATTTCCAGTCTTGGTACCTTACACAGGAGCAAAGCAGCATGCAAAAATCATATACTCTCTGTAAACAGCTTTGAACACAAATTGAATCACTTACAAAAAATCTCCAGCATTATAAGATCTCAAAGGGGTGTAAAACTTCACTAAATGTGTTTTTCCTTTACTGGTCAAATAAACATGTAGTGAATCTTCTGTGCAAATGTTTAGTGTTCCTAAAGTGAATACCAAAATGCATGGCTTAGAATCTTCCACAATAGGAAAATTGTCAAGAGAAAGAAAAAGAAGGAAACATCAAAAGAAAAAAAAAAAAAAGAATGTTACAATATGTAATAACAGCTGGACCCTTTTAACTGCAAGCTCCAAGAATCTACTGTTGCTGTGGGGATTACTATTTACATAGTAAATTTTTTCTCTTGTAACAGAATACAAGGGAAAGATAAAAAAATGAATTTTCTCTCTCTTTGGTATCCTGGAATGACAGCAATCTTAGCATCACCTAAAGCATTGATCTGCCCTTCTGGAAACATTTACATTTCAGTAGATAGAAGATTGGGTTTATAGAAGAATGGCTTTTCTAAAGATTGTTTATAGTACCAATAATGATTTTTCATTGGATTGAGCATCCATCAGACCCCAATGCTATCTTGACTGGAAACATAGGATCAAATTTCAATAATACATGTATGTAGCTAATGCTAAAAGAAGTGGATGTGGACTTTAATTAGTGAAATTGAATGATTTTATGTAAAATTTATTGTATCTCACTCATCATAGGAATGACTGGCTTATTTTCGTAGAAAATATTATTCATCCTTAATACTTAAACTTTTATAGAATTGTATGTGATATGTCAGAAAGAGTAGCATTTCTTTATGTACAGATGCAAACTGGATCACAGAGAAAACAAGAGAATTCCAGAAAAACATCGAATTCTGCTGCATTGACTACTCTAAAGCTTTTGACTGTGGATCACAACAAACTGTGGAAAATTCTTAAAGAGATGGAAATACCAGACCACCTTACCTGCCTCCTGAGAAACCTGTATACAGGTCCAAAAGCAACAGTTAAAACTGGACATTGAACAACAGACTGGTTCCAAATTGGGAAAGGAGTAGAGCAAGGCTGTATATTGTCACCGTGCTTATTCAACTTATATGCAGAGTACATCATGTAAAATGCTGGGCTGGATGAAGCACAAGCTGAAATCAACATTGCTAGGAGAAATATCAATAACCTCAGATGTGCAGATGACATCACCCTTATGGCATAAACAGAAAAGGAACTAAAGAGTCTCTTGATGATGGTAAAAGAGAGTGAAAAATCTGGCTTAAAACTCAACATTCAAAAAACTAAAATCATAGCATCTGGTCCCATCACTTCATGGCAAGTAGATAGAGAGACAATGAAAACAGTGACAGACTTTATTTTCTTGGGCTCTGAAATCACTGTGGATGGAGACTGCAGTAATGAAATTAAAAGATGCTTGCTTCTTAGAAGAAAAGCTATGACAAACCTAGACAGCATATTAAAAAGCAGAGGCATCAATTTTCTGACAAAGGTCTGTAATCAAAGCTATGGTTTTTCGAGTAGTCAAGTACAGATATGCGGATTATACCATAAAGAAGGCTGAATGCTGCAGAATTGATGCTTTTGAACTGTGGTGCTGGAGAGGACTCTTGAGAGTCCCTTGAACAATAAGGAGATCAAACCAGTTAATTCTGAAGGAAATGAACTCTAAATATTCACTGGAAGGACTGATGCTGAAGCCAAAGCTCCAATACTTTGATCACCTTATATGAAGAGTTGCCTCATAGGAAAAGTTCCTGATGCTGGGAAAGATTGAGGGTAGGAGAAGAGGGGGACAACAGAGGATGAGATGGTTGGATGACATCACTGACTCAAAGGATATGAGTTTGGGCAAACTGTGGGACATAATGAAGGACAGGGAAGCCTGGCATGCGGCAGTCCATGGTATTGCAAATAGTCAGACATGACTGAGCAACTGCACAACAGCAAGTCTACATACCATGACTAGGAGAAAGCACAGTATCAAGGTGAAGGTGAGTGTCATATTTGCACTATATTCTGTCAGACGCCATAATAACTTGCTGAGTTTGACTTGGTCCTCTTAAAAATGGAAGGAATCAAGCTTATGTCCATTTAAAGAAAAACTTTAAGAACAGTGGTTTCTTCAATAGATAGAAAAGTAGCTTTGCTTCATTTTCAAAGCAGAACAGCAAAACACAATATTGAAACAGAACTGCTGCTCTGGAACATGACCATGGATAATCTCACTAGATAAATTAAATAAAATTATTGTCTAAGTGTAGCTCAAGGAACATGGGTTTAGTTAATGATGACATTCAGAATGCAGGCTGAGGCAGTGTGAGTGGCCAGTGAAATCATGAATGCAGCATTACAAACACTGGAAGTAAGTCAAGCAGGATTCACGGACTTAGATCCCTGGGCAATTCAGCACTTTGGACAGTTCTCAAGGGCCATTGCTTCCTTCTATAAAGTACATAACCTTTAGACTACCAAATGTACTTATTTAATTCTACCTGTCAGTATCTCATTTATACCTGCAGATGACCTTAACCCCCCCCCCCCCAAACTGCCTGCATTCATTCACAGAACTCTGTGGTCTATGTCTCACATGAAGTCTATATCTTCAGTCCTGATACAAAAGTTCATGGTGTTATCTCCTGTTACTTGAGGTTATGTCAGGCCTTGTTATATTAATTTAATTTTCAACCTGACTGAATATGAAAAGATGAAGATGAGATCATCCAAGTCATGGAAGAGTCTTTACCAACACCTGATGGTCCATTAGAGTCACGTCCTCTGGGCCATTTACAGACAAGACCATTTGGCAGCTGTTGTATAACAAACTAAAGGAAGTTGCTCATACTAGATGGGGGGTTGGTGATGCAGAAAAAACCTTTAAGAATCTGCTAAAATGCTGTCTTGTGCTATGTGGCCTAACTGCAGATGATGGTACAAGCATATTAATGCTTTCCTTGCAGCCTCTGATGATAATAGAATTATTCATCTGGAGCAAGAACTTTGAGCCAATATCTAAGAGGCAGAACTAAAATCTAGTTTCTAATCAAACAACAGATTCCAGAATCTGTCAAATTAGAATTACTGACAACAAGACAAAAGTATATAGATACATATATCAGTCTTAAGAATCCCATATAGTTAACAGGTCTGAGCTGAGAGGAACTCAATTTATTTTTTAAGTTCTTTAGTGTATTCACAGATATCAGAAGTGAGTTTTCTTGTCTGGCTGTGAGCTGTGAAGAGTACTGAAAAGGCATAAGAATGGCTTAACAAGAAGGAAGAAGAGCAATGGCCCAAATAGTCCAGAAGGGAGAACATATAACAGGGAAACTGGCATTTTATTAAATGAAACTTACAAGAGAGTGATACAAGAAAGCTTGATAAATATAAAAGCTCTGAGGTCTGTCTTTATCTAGTTGAGTAGAACATGATTGCTACTCTGGATACTCTGAAAGAACCAATGGTAGAAAAGGCGTTCCCTAAGCTTCCATGATGGGTAACACATTAATCACACAAGTAACTCTGGTAGCTCTGAGTTTAGAGCTTGTGATTAATCCTGAAGGGATAGCAGTGATTTTTATTAGAATGCCAATTCTATTGATTTCTCAGCTGTAATTGTAGGAAAATCTGAAGATTTTGAGATTTGAGAATGCTCCATTCATGTCCACCCGGATGCTTATAAGATCTAAGAGATTCTTATTTGTCCAAGTACACAATGCATTTTTATAAATAATAGCCCTGATTCTCTGAAGTCATATGTGTAAATCAGCCTCATTATTCAAAAATCTGCTCTATGAACATGGGAGTGATTAACAATTTGGCAACAATTTAGCCAACTTTACTCTCAGTGCTTAAAAAATGTCTAAAGAAGATTCAGGACAATCCACCCTGAATCATAACAAAACTTAATTATGTTTGCATGGTTTCAGAATATTTCCCTCAAAATTTAGCTGAAACCTAAAATTTAAGCTAGGTTTTAATTCTAAAATATTGATATTAAACTCCATGGCATCTAATTTATCATGAAAATACAGGAAGTTTAATATGAACATTTGATTTAATTTTTTATCTTATATTAAATAACTTGTATTATATAGTTAATACAATCTTTAACAAAAGAATAAGTCATATTTGTTAATCATACCACTCCTGGAATGATCTTGGTTGTTAAGGCATAGGTTCTTTGCTACATAAATATGGTAACTAAATACAAGTCATTATTATTGGCAGACACAGAAACTAATGAATGATGTTGCAAAGCCAACAGGAAATTATACTACAAAATTCATTGTTAATTTACTCTGACTTCTTTGATATCATTATTTTCTATGATTTATACAGACATTTTTCATGTATACTTTCAGGAATCTTATATGATCAGCATAGCTTTTCATTTAACTGCTATGTATAAAATAGATAAGCAACAAGAATATATTGTATAGCATAGGGAATTGTACCCATCCCCTTATAATAACTTTCAACGGAGTATAATCTATAAGAATATTGAATCATGCTGTATACCTAAAACTAATATAATACTCTAAATCAACTATATTTCAATAAAAATAAATTATGTAATATTTTCAACCAATCTTCACTATCATTCATTTTTGACAAGAAGAAGAAACAACATTCAAATATAAAGTCATTTTCTTTTCCTAGGTATTTTTGCTTATTTCCTATGAACATGGCAATAAGTAGCTTAATGTCTGAGCTATAACTCAGACACATGTTTCAGCCTAAATTGCCATAGAAGTGTGAGACAAAGCAAGGTTACAGTACTTCTGACAACTTAAAAATACTGTTCTTAAATAACTATAGTCCACTGGACATTCACAAGCAAATGAAGGAGGAAAAAGGTGGACAAACTGTTACAAACCTAGTTGCTCACTGTAGCTCTCTGATATTTGATGGGTTAAGCAGAAATGCATATGAGTTTTGTTTTTAGTATCACACACTATTAATTATAGTTCAGTAAGACTAGATTCATCTTTGGACTTCATGGTACATATAAGCAAAATTTACATATACAATACTGTGGTATAAGAATAAAAGTATTATTTTCTACTGCTTTCTAGTTCCAGTAAAATCTCGCTGTTCAGACACAGATGTGTAATTTCATTAGACATAAACTGTTACAGGCCTGTAGATGTTACTTAAACATACACAAGGAATCATGTTGTTACTTATTTGTATTTTTCAATGCTGTCGTTATCCTTTTATAGTTAAGATACTGAGGTTCACAGACACTACCTGGGTTACTTAATATTCACAGTGGTTAAGGAGTAAAGCCAGGTTTGGAACTGAAGCAGATCCTGGCTTAGGTTATGTTGCTTTTTTCTACTAAAACATACTTCCCACATTCAAGGTTTTAATTTCAATCATTCATGGTTGACACAGGCACGCAAGAAAACTTGTGGTAGAGCTTTGGAGTTCATCCACAATTCATATTTTTTCCTACCCCATCATTTTCTATGAGAGGCCAGTGAAGGCAAGTGAAGTGAAGTAACTGGAGAAAACTGCACAAAAGTAGTTACGGGACTGTGGAACTCAAGCCCTGTGGTCCTTTAGAAGCTACCTAAAGATGAAGATACTTTAGCTGAAGATCACAACTTACCCTCAGGATATCCCCTTGGGATGTCTGTAACACAAGGTTACAGTGGGAATATACATATGTATTTCTATTGGCATCTCAAGAGAAGAATTTACCCAGATATATTTTAAATTTTCTTTACAAAGTAATCTTCTAAAGTGACCTCATTAAAGCTCTCAAACCAAAACAATAGCAATTAATTCATGTGGCATTCTAATGCATTTCAGTCGAAAGAGAAAAATGTGATGCAACAAGAAACAAATCCAGCAGTAGAGCTGTGCTTACCTTCATACGTCCCACTTTCTAGGAGAGCACCACTTTTCTCCAATTCCATAAAATCTTCAACAGTGATGAAAATATAGTCCACTCCAGGGACCTCACCCTCCTTATGTGGCCTTGTGGTGCCTGAATAAGGAAAAAATTAAAAACAAAAGAAAGACTCTAAGTGATTTCTTGCTGAATTTTAGAAATACCACCATACTTTTGAATATTCAATAACACTTGTTTGTACATCCTGTGAGTTGGCAGTTTGCATTTGTCCTTCTGTTTGTTTGGAAACAGAAAATAGCAGGGGGTTAAGATTAAAGAAAACATACAAAGCATTTTTCTTCAAGTTTATAAAGGGCTCATTGCCATGGAATGTGGCTGCATAGATTTTTCAGTGAAAAATGCAGACCATTGTGCCCTTTTTGAAGAGGTGGTTTGAATATTGGGCCAGGAGTCTGCTAGCTCAGGAATTTACTTATCTCACTTCCATGAAAGGACCTCTATTGTTCTGTAGACTGCTTTGCTATGACATAAAATATAATGGAAAACAGACATGTTAGCAAAATGTCAATTTACTTTTATATTTTCATGATCTGCTCCTTTGGGGGGAGAGGGTGTTGTCATTTGTTAAAAATTATTTTGTACCAAATAATGGCTGATTTAAAGAACCAGAAAACCTTTATTATTAATTAGAATTAAATAACTAAATACTAATTAGAATTGAGAAATGATGATACTTAAATCAGTATTATAATGTTAGTAACACAGTCATTTTTCTTCCTTCATTCTTGCCTTTAATTCTGATTAAACTGGGAGGTGACACCCTCCCAGGGGTCATTGCAAGGGTTCACCACTATTGTTTCCTGTATATCACCTGTAGAGTAAACAGCCACAGGAACTCAATCCTATTGCTCAGTATAGCTCCGTTGGAGAAGTCAGGTTCTGAGATCTCTGTCCAGCTTGTGAAGTGAGAATCAAAAGTGAGACATATCAAGGGCGTGAATTTGTTTCCTGGAACATTTCCTTTCCTGAGAAAGCTTTAAGCATCTTCCTTCCTTTTTCAATGCTACCTACATAAGACATTTTTGCATACTCTGATTGGACTTTCCATAAGGCATACATGCAAATAGTACGCACATGTACATAGAAAGCAAATATGTAAACAAAGTACCAATACACTTGCAGGCTTATTGACACATAAGCTATTGTCCACATTCTCTATATACTAGAAAAGGTATTAATATTTCAAACCCTTAAATTTATTTTTACTCTTTAAAATCTTTATCAACTAGGCCATGCAACAGCCAATCATTTCTTCCTTTAGTCTATTAGAATCAAATCTGGATGACAAATGAGAGGCATAAACTAATGTCAGAATATACAACGTGTTGGAAAATTCATTTTGGGTAAAAAATGATTAATTTCCACTGGAAATATTTTTTTAAAGTATGAAGGCATTATGTTCTAAAATTAAATTTTACAACCTTCTTTGAGGGTTGCAAAATGATTTTTCCCCATAATCATGTTTAATGACTTCCCCCTGAATTTTTTATTTTAACTGTGCATTTTATAATATTTTATAATATTCTCTACTGCTTTTATGTTATAAAATACAACCTCCCACACCTAGAATGCATAATGTTGTCAAATCAATGTTTCTATGAGAAACTTCACTTTCAATATATTGACTTTTTATGGTCTTAACCCTTGTGGATTAAAAGCCCATTAACACGGTTTTTGGCAATCAATTTGTTTCTCTATTTATTTAGAACATACTCTAATCATTAAGAAAAATCACATAACAAAGTTTCAATTTTCCTTCCTAATTTATCTGCATGTCTCAGAAGCTACACATTTTGACTAATTAAATGCTTGCAGTGCAGTAATGTGCTGCTAGCACAATGTAAGCACTGCCTACAAGCTTGAGGGCAAGTTCCAGGACTGCTGACTTGACTAGCATGAGTTGCCTCACCAAATTCTAGTGAACATGTCTGGGGTATGCTCTTCTTGGAAGGACCATTAGTACTTCTGTTTACTGGTTGGTTTTCCATCTACACCTAGCACATCAGGCCAATGTGACAGAGTTCTTGCCTCAGGGTTTCTGCCTGTGACTGCATCATTGTCACCTCTTGCTGTTGACCTGCCTGATGCTGGCTGCCTGTTAGGACTGGGGGCCCACCCACTTCACTCTTCTTGATGAAGTCCTACAGTACAATCTTAAATGCTGCAGTTCCCATCTTTGGCATCAATCTCCCACTCTTTTCTTTCTCGTTCTGTTCTTCTTTCTAATTACAGCCTTCAGTTTCCTGATATCTCTTAATTTTCCTGATGTTCCTCATATTTGACCTCACTTGCTTTTCTATCTACTAAACGACTGGGGATCTAAAATGTCATCTTCAACATTTCCCATAGCTTAATAAGCCTCTGAGTTCTCTATCAGCTATGTAATTCATAGACTATAGCTGCTGTAGAAAACCATGAGCTTTCACTGACAAAGTACCCTATAGATTCAGGCTTTTTAATGTTGGTTGGTTGGTTGTTTTTTTTTTCTTGACAACTTTTTTGTTCATTCATTTTTATAAATTGAAGTATAGTTGATTAATGATGCTGTGTCAATCTCTGCTGTACAGCAAAGTTGACTCAGTTTTACACATATACACATTCTTTCTTTAAAATATTCTTTTCCATTATATTTTATCTCAGGAGATTGGATATAGTTCCCTGTGGTATACATAAGGACTTTGTTATTTATCTGTTCTAAATGTACTACTTTGCCTCTACCAACCCCAAATTCCCAACTCTTCCCTCTCCTTCCCCCCTTCTAATGTTAGCTTGATTCTACTGATGCATGGAAATTCTTTTAATAAGTATCTCCTTTCCTCTCTGACACCACCCTACCATTTTCAAATACGCAAAGGCTTCTACTTTCAACAGAAGACATTAGCTTATTCTCTTTCTGGTGATGAAAGAGATATTCTGAATTAAAATTTCTTAAAGTTTCCTAATTTCTACCTCCTTCATCTGCATTATTTTCATCCTTAATTCTAATTAGCCATCCATCTTATCAAGACTAATCTCTTCTGTTTTCTCTCAAAGACTACTTTTTATTTTATCAAAGTTACAAATATGTTTTAAAGACTCTACACTTCTACAAGGTTTGTTATTCTACAAGTGTACAAGCTTTTATTTTTTAATGAAAACTTTTATCATCCCTGTCCAACACATTTTTCATTTTATCCGGACACTTTTAACTCTTTTAGCTGATTTCTGTTTTACCTCAATATCTTTGAATAATTAACTTATGATGGTTCTTGTTTTCATTTTAGTCACTATTGTGAAAGTGTCAGTTGCTCAGTTGTGTCCAAGTCTTTGCAACCTCATGTCACCACCATTTTTCCAGTCATGCATGCCCTGAAACTCTCCCTAAGTGTCACATTTCAGGTCTCTTTCACTCTCTTATTATATCTCCAAATAGTTGGCAAATTGCATGCCCTATAACTCCACAATGTCATCCTTCTATCCTGTACTATCTCTGCTTCAAAGACCTCCCTCCTGGACCAAACAAAGCCTGTGTCACTAGTGTGCTTGTCTCTCCCTTTTAGTTTATCAGTGAACTACCTGATTAGCCATAGTAGAGGACGAAGTTGATCACAGCCTCTTCAAAGAGTTTATCTATCCAATCTGTAGTCAATAAATTTGACTGAAAAAAGTAAAGAGAGGAAAATGCTACAAGTTAAAAACAGTCAGAAAAAGCTCAGATTCTATCATTGACAATAAAGGCAGCTCTCATGGTATGCCAGGTTATAGTCTCTTTAGAGGGATCTGCCTTGATGGAACATGTGAGAGGACACAGTATAGGAATTTTCCGCTTCAGAAATATCTTCCTTTCTGGCCTACCAAGTGTCAGTCTCCTTTCGTTTTAGCCTAAAATTTCCACCATTAGAATTACCCTTTGGCTTAGACAAGATAAAAACTAACTTTAACACATATACTATAGGAGATGGGAATGTGAGCCATGGGGTCAAACTGCCTGAGCTTGTTGATGCTCTACCAATGTGCTATCAGTAATATCTTAAGAATGGGTTTTCATCTCTATAAACTCTAGGAATAATACCAGGAATAATACCAGTAGCATCTTTAAGTAGTTAATTTGAAGAACAAATGAGATAATCAATATAAAGTACTTAATGTCTGGAAAATTTCAGGCACTCAGAAAAAATTATATGTTAAATACTCTTGTCTGAAAGAACAGAGATGACATTACAGATAGTTGCTTTTCCCCATGAATTCTTGCCACAAACTATTAATTGAGCACTTATGTGCCAAACACTATTCAGGATACCTGGTATATATCTTTGAGGAACACAGAATAGAAAAGAAACCTACATTCTAACAAGAAGAGACAGAGAATAAATACGTAAAACATTTTTTTCTAAGTTATATAATATTCTATAAAGAGCTAAATGACCATAAATCAAGGCATTGGCATCTATGGACTATTTAATAAGTCAATTACTGAGATTTTTAACCATTTGTTTAGACAATACAGAGCAAAAGTTTGACTAGAAAGACTGTAAAGGAGCTGAAGGGAAGCAGAGACTTGCAATGTGTGGGCTGCAAGCCCCAGAGGGGTGAATTGAGTTTGGCTAGGGACTTGTGGGAGTCAATAGTAGATCCACAAAGAGCCTGACTATATTTTAAAAGGAATCACTAAATTCTTAGAGAGAAACTTCACTTAGTACATGTACTTACTTGGCCTAGTTTATACACTGGTGTTCAATAGGTATTTTTGAAATTGCAAGGCTATTTTCATAAGGTTGATAAGTATGACAGAGCATAGTGGACTCTGATGACTGGTAATATATGTGCACACACATAGAGACACACACACACACACACACACACACACACACACACACACACACACA